>CP125976.1:135406682-135670969 GCA_030063025.1 Avena longiglumis
TATGGGATAGCTCATGTATCATGTGCAAGGGGTACCCCGTTGGCGGTTCTCTATGATATGCATGTTATTTACGATGACAAGAACTTACAGGTGACTAAAGTTGAGTAGCACGAGGAGCGGCCCTCGTACTCAAGGGACATGGGATTTCCAGTTTATGGTCTGTCAAGCATATAACTTATATTGGACCTCACTTTCACCATTAACCACATAAAGATGCCTATGATAGGGGCAATGAGAGCTCAAAACTTTTAAAAACCTTTTCACTTTCTTGTTGAGTCACCACTTATTCTATGAGCACCTTCTTGAGAGCATAGTTGTCATTCTTGTGTTTGTCTCAAAACTTGGTTAATTATGTCATGACTTTGATGCTTGTATCTCTGATATCTTTACTTCTAGTCTTCACTTGAACTTCAGAGGTGCCTTGGCATTTATATTGTGCTCTACAACAAAGGCAAGCGAGATACCACTCTATCATACCTTATTATGAGCATTGCAATGTTGCTTATGTTTATGTTTCATGCTACTTATTATTATTGAGTTGGTTTCTCTTCATAGCTTGCAATGACTGTTGAATAGACTTAGTTGCATACTTCTTATTATAAATGGTCTAAGTATGTACTCCTGTGCTGAGAATATATAGATCATATGAAGCAAGTGTGTTAGTGAAAGTTCTTTTATCGCTGTAAGGGTCCCAACCTTTAATAAGGTAGAGTCCCCTGTGTTTACAATGCTAGTCCCTGGATCAATAGCTAGCATCCACAGTTAAGATGTAATATCAAGAAACAAAGGTCATAATACACTTTATAACCAGGAATAACATAATTTTATTACATCTTACATAGCTCATTTGGCTATTAAATTACATTGCAGCAGAATATCTATAAGCATGGGGTCCTCCATCTTCAAAGTGCCACAGGCAAACATGTTGGTTGTAGACTTTGTAATCCTAATCAACACACTTCACTAATCAATCAAACCTGCAACATAACAAGTTATAGCCACAAGGGTCAATACATTTGAATTGTATTGGCAAGTGATACTATGGTGGTATAGTGGAGTCTATCATCTATATGCATTTGGCTAAGTGGAGTTGAGGCTTGCATTGCTCAAAATAGATTTTTCCTTAACATTTGAAAACACTAAGTTTTTGCTTGACAAAATCATTTTTCTCAATCAAAGATTGAAGATCCTTTAACCCTTGTTCAAACCACAAGTTTTTAACTTTGAAATTTGAATGATGAGATTCTTGATTGCTTACATGTCTTGATGCTCAAATTGTCCTTTACCAGGGACATGGCTAAGTACTTAGATTTTACACTCTGCACAGGTGGTGCACTTTCCCCACAAGACTTGGTTTCCCAAGACAAGATCTTTCAGAAGCCTTCCCTTAGACCAAAATGGACGCGCTCCAACCTATCAAACTCTACCACCAACTGTCCATATGGCTAAGTTCTTGCAACCTATATGATCCAGGCAGAGCCCATAATGCCAAGTGGTTGCACTTGAAGCTTCTCAACATTTGACATCTCAAATCTCTTTGTTCCTGGGTGGCCATCCACAAGTGAGATACACAAGGTAAACCATAGACATGGGCCTTGTGAACCACTCAACCAAAATCCACCAAGCAATTACCACTCCACCCAGGTGATTCATTAACTTAGTTGTTTTATTAAACAAAACACAAGTCCTCAGACTTAGAAATTTTCCATAGTATGAATATACATTCCACCCTTGTTTTCTATTAGCTAAGATAAGCTTGATAGTAGTAGGAATCTTTAACTTAGGAAATTTCTACTAAGGTTTCATCTACTAGGTTTTCCTATAGCAAGGTTTATACTTAGCAAAATTCCATGCAAGTTTTACTTAGAAAAATCACTAATGCATAGTGAAAGTAATGGGACAAAAAGTATGAAGCATCACTTGCCTTTTTGGTAGAGGGTATAAGTTCACTCCTTGTCCTTGCAGCAATCACACTCTTCAAGTCACTACAATTCAATCAAGCAAGGCACAAACTCAATCTACCAATCAAGCAAAACAACACATAAAATCATAGAGCGAGATAATGCATGCAAGCATGCCAAGGATTGTTTTATTTGGACAAGTGGTTCCTAATGGGACATAAACATTGTAAAACACCTAATGGTCATTTTATAAAGTGGCAAAGTCATTTGCAAAGGATTTCACTTTATAAACCATTTTCAAAACAAAGTAACATTTTATGTGGTGTTAAAATATTTTTACTAAGGCATTAATCTCTAAGGTTCACCAAATATGTTTTCAAACCATGAAACTTGGTGTTTAGGGTCAGAGAGTTTAAACAAAACATTTCCCAAAAGTTTTCTTCCAAAACCATTTTTAATAAATAAACTATATTTTTATTTGTCTAGAAATGGTTTTAAATCAAAGAATCATTCTTTTGCTTCACCAAATACATTTTTGAAACAAAAAAGTGTTTCCTAATGTTAGTAGGTTCAAATCACACCATTTGCCAAAGATTTTATCCCCAAAATCATTTTTGAATAATTTTTATAACCTAAACAAGCATACATAAGTTTCTGCAAAAACAAACATTTTTCCAGAAGCTTTTGACTAAACAAATGGCATGTTTAGCTAGGGCTTGTTCCATTGATTCCATTGATATAAAATTTGTAATTTTTGCACGTGTGGATCAAAAGTTATACCAATTACAAATTTGCATTCTAATCAGATCAAAAATCTGTTTTAAATCGAATCTAATCCATGTGGCTATTTCTGATTGGGCAATAACGGTTCGCTCGGATCGGCTACGGGGTGCTATTGGATCTAACTGAAAACGTGTGGCACAGATGGATGCGTACCTTTTCGATTAGGTCTAATCCTAACCGGATGTTTCGCATCCTACGGCTCCTGACACATTAGCCAAAACCTGGCGGCGCTCAACGGTGGCTGGCGGCAGTGACGCGCTGCTGGCGGTGCTACGGCGGCTACAAGAAGCGCGGGAGTGGACGGATAGGCTCACCGGGTTCGCAAGGGTGCAGAGAAGCTCGACGTGGTCGTAATAGTCCAAGGGGCGCACGATGATGTCAGGGATTGCTCACCGGAGTTGCTGCGAGCGGCGGGTGCCTCTGGAGGTTGTCGGGGACGTAGTTGCAGGTCACGCTTAGGCAAGTGGAAGGAAGCATTAGATGCGTACGAGCATGGGGAGTAAGGAAGTGTCATTGAGAGGGCTCGGGGCGGTCTAGCTTACCAGGGAGACTTCGCCGGAGCAGGCGCGTCGTCGGTGGTGCTTAGATGTTGACGAAGCCGAGCGCATAGAGTGGTCGCGGCCAAGCAGTTGACGCTGGGAGGTACGCCAGGCGATGCAGAACAAGCTTGCGTGCAGAGGGAGTTGAAGGGCGGCGAGGTGTGGCCGGAATTTCCCGCGGAGCTCGCCGGAGTCAGAGGTGGTGTGGCTCCGAATTGGAACAGCCCTGAGGCAGAGAGGGTCGGGCGTGAGAGGGGAAAGATAGAGGAGATGCTGGCGTTTAATCAGGCATGGTGACTGGCGGGTTTAAACCATCCATCAACGCGAATTCAAGGAGATTAAACACGGTAGTAAACGGCGAGGAACGGTCGACGCGGGGAGGAAGAAGATGAGCTGGAGGGGTGGGGCATGCTTGTCAGCGAGAAAGGGAGTGAGGGGAGGGGTCCACTTGTCATTGGCTCTACGGGTCGTCTGGTGAGTGAGAGAAAAACTCTTCGGGGGAGAGAGGGAATTGGGCCGCTAGGCCTAGTGGGCTGATGGGTTGGGTCGACCAGATTCATATATTTTTTTCCAGTTCTGAATCTTTTTCTTTTTCCAAATCTTTTTCTGTTTTGAAATTCAAACAAACAATTCAAACATTCAAATTAATTCAAACATTCACCACACTTGTAATTGAATTTGGTTCTGTTTAACAACATAAACCAATTCCCAAAATAAAATAATATTTTTATTTTAGAGTCCATTTATAATTAAATAAAATGGACACTAGTTAATAAATCAAATGGGTTTTAATTTATTTAAAAAATCCATTCGAAATCTAAATATTTTTAAAACCAAATCAGTAGGTTTTATTTGAAAATAGAAGATACTTGGAAAACTTGTTAAAAATAAAATAACATTTTATTTTAGGGTCCATTAATAATTAAATAAAATGGACCTTAGTCATTAAATCAAATAAGATTTGTTTTATTAAAAAATTTATTTTTGAAATTTAAAATAAAACCAAAACACTTCAGTAGGTTTTATTTGAGAAAATAAAATACTTGGAAAACTTATTTAAAATAAAATAATAAGTTTTAATGTTTTATTTAAAAGGGAAGGTCTTTTCTTTAACAAAATTGGGTAATAATAAATCCCTATTATTTTCTTTGAATAAAACTTTGTTCTTTTGATCAAAACAAAATGTTTTATTTTAAAAGCTTGACCAAGGTTTATTTTGGCTCCATAAAATAATCTTTATTTATAAATCTACCTTTTCCTTTGAAAACCAAATCTTTTATTAGAAGATCCAAAAATAGTAATTTTAAATATTTTGAAGTTTATTGTTTATTTAACTTTTTAAAGTCCTTTAGGATTTTATTTGATCCAAATAGGTTTTTAAAGTTCCCAATTGGATTCAAAAAGTTTCTTCTCACCCTGAAAATCAATAAAGTTTTATTTTATTCATTTATTTTTCACATAACAAGATTTGGAAAATCTTGGGATGTGACAATCGCACTCAGTTTTCAACTGAATTGATTGAGGACAAGTAATAAGCTAAGCTTGGGGGATTTGATATGTCCAAAACGTATCTACTTTCCTGAAAAGTTTTGCTATTGTTTCTCCTCTAAACTTGTGTGATTTGGATACAACTAACACGGACTGACGCTGTTTTCAGCAGAATTACCTTGGTGTCTAGTTTTTGTGCAGAAAATCAACTATCAAGAAAAATCTCGGAAAATATGCCAAAAATCCTATTTCACCAGAAGATCCACGAAGCCAATACGAGACATAGGGGAGCCCTGGGTGGCGCACACCCCCTGCCGCGCGGGTGGGCCCACCCTGCGCCTGGGAGGGGTGTGGCCAGCCCAGGCACCCCCTCGGCCTCTCTCTTCGCCTATAAGATGCCTTCTGACCGAAAAAATCAGGGGGGCGACGTTTTTCTAGAAAGAGTTTCGTTGCGCCGCCACCACCAGAAACTGCGATTCGGATCCCGAAACTCCATTCTGGCACCCTGCCGGGACATGGAATTTAGAGAGGATCATCGCCATCATTATCACCAACGACTCTCCATCAACCATCAATGTTTCCCTCATCCATGAGTGAGTAATCCCTCGCTGTAGGCTATGGGGATGGTAGGGATTGGATGAGTTCTATCATGTAATCGAATAAGATTGTTAGGGCATGGTGCCTAGTATCTCTTTTAGTGTTATTTGACTTTGTTGCAAATTGTTGTTCTTAATGCTTGTCACTAGGGCCCGAGTGCCATGATATCAGATCTGAACTTATTATTGAATCATTATGATAGTATTGTTTGTGATCTTATCTGCAAGTTGTGTACACATATCATTGTCCGGATCCAAAGTCCCCGAAGTGACAGAAATTGGGACAACCAGAGGGGATGGTTGTGATGTGAGGATCACGTGTGTTCATGGAGTGTTAATGATTTGCTCCGGTGCTCTATTAAAAGGAGCACCTTAATTGCCAGTAGTTCCCTTGAGGCCCCGCTGCAACGGGCTGGCGGGACAAAAGATGTTGTGCAAGTTCTCATTGCGAGCTCGCATGACTATATATGGAGAACATGCATATGATTGTTTAGTACTTGGATGCTTATTCTTATTTATCTACAATTGCCCTAGATCTTGAAGTTACATATTTAGACTCGTTCATGCAACGCCCGTCCATCCATCCCTATGCCTACCGCTCTCATATCCTATTGTTTGCTACTACTGTTACTATTGCTCCTGTTTTGCCGCTGCTGTTGCTACTACAGACTGTTGCTACTGATAAAATTCTGTGAGCAAGAACTATTTCCAGGTGCAGCTGAATTGACAACACAGTTGTTAAGGCTTGCAATTATTCTTTGGCTCCCCTTGTGTAGAATCAATAAATTGGGTAATACTACCCTCGAAGACTGCTGCAATCCCCTATACTTGTGGGTCATCAAGAACGCTCTTCTCCACTGAAGTTTCAAATCTCTTTTACATATGTGATACGTACTTTCTATATTCTGTTTTGTTTACTTTACTCATTGTTCACTTATACCAAAAACCCCAAAACACCTTTTTACACAACACTCGCATTTTATCTAGTTACTTAGAACTTTAATTAGCATTTCTATTTCAGTATTTATTTCAAGATTATTAGACTTCAGACTCCTGCTCCCTGTGGGATCGATATTTTTATTTCGAAACTAGCTACAAACGATCTGTGCACTTGCAGTCATCAAAACCCAGCTTCAACATCATATTTTTCAGGAAACCCCGTTCAACGCGGTCAAAAGCCTTGCTCATATCAAGCTTCATAGCAGCCAATCCATCTCTGCCTCCTTTTCTCAAATGCATGAAGTGAGTTGTTTCATAGGCGAGCAAAATATTGTCGGTGATAAGCCTCCCCGCCATGAAGGCACTTTGATTCTGGGAGATGATGTCATCCAACACCTCCTTCTGTCGACAAGCAATAATAGACTTGGAGAAAACCTTGAATGCCGGTTGCAGAGGCTAATGGGCCTCAAGTCGTTAACACGCTTAGGGTTATTAATTTTTGGAGTCAGCACAATCACAGTTTCATTCAATCCATCCGGGATAGGGCCACAATTTAGAACTCCAAGAAATTCAAGCTGGGCCTTCACACCAATCATCTCCCGAAACCGCTTATAGAAGGTAGTGGGCATCCTATCGGGGCCAGGGGCCTTGAGATCGCCCATGGAAATAAGAGCAGTCTTAACTTATTCAACGGTGAAAGGTAGCCTCAAGAAAGAGTTCATTTTAGGGGTGACCACAGAGGGGACAGAGGAAAGAAGCTCGGACTCCCGGGAACCAGCACTAGAAGTAAATAGGTTCTGGTAGTAGTTCACAATAAAGGACCGCAGATTCTCATCCCCCTCGACCCAAACACCGTCATCAGTTTTCAGCTTCTTCAGCGAATTTACCTTCTTCCTCTCCGAGGCACAAGAATGGAAAAAACTAGTGTTCCTGTCCCCATCCTTTAGCCGATGAGCCTTTGCTCTTTGTTTCAAGAAAATATTTTTTTGGTCCTGAAGTCTCTCGAGCTTGTATCTAAGCATATGTTCTAGTGGGACCTGCTCCTGAGAAATATCACGCTTCCTGCAGCGGCTTAGTTCTTTTTTTGCCTTTCTTGATGCGATTTTGGAGATCTCCCAAAACATCCTTGCTCCAAGAGTGCAACTTGGAATTCCCTTTCTTGATGGCGTCCCTGATAGTCACCTGATGCGGCTCAGATCATTGTAAAGCTTCGCTGGGAAACCCCAAGAGGAAGGTATGATGAGCACAACAGAAAGTTTTCCCTCAATTATGAAACCAAGGTTATCGAACCATTAGGAGCAAGGAAACAACTCCAAGGTGTTTCTAACAACTTGGAATCCTGCACAACACAAACTCAAGACTTTGCCCCAACTTACAGTGAGGTTGTCAATCTCACTGGTTTGCTAAAAACAAAGGATTAAACGTATAGTGTAGAAGGTAATGATTGCTTGCAAAAAGTAAACGGTAACAGTAGATGATGTAACAATGGTAAATATTGGACCGGGGTCCACAGTTCACTAGAGGTGTTCTCCTTAAGTAAAATAACATAACATGCTGGGTAAACAAATTATAGCGGGGCAATTGACAGGAACTGAGCAAGGAATAATAATGCAAATACTAGACATTCATGATTCCTATGAGATTTGATTGGACATTACAAAAATATACATAGACCGCCATCTAACTACATCTATGACTAATAATCCACCTTCAGGTTATCATTTGAACCGCCTCTAGTATTAAGTTGCAAGCAACGGATAATTGCATTAAGAAATGTGTGTAAAGTAAACAATACAATTGTTACATGAACAAAATATTGTTGTTTTCTCCCTAGTAGCAACAACACATCTACAACCTTAGAGATTTCTTTCACTTACCCAGATTCAATAGAGGCATGAACCCACTATAGAGCATAAATACTCCCTCTTGGATTCACTAGCATCTACTTGGCCAACATAGCTACTAGAAACGGAGATCATGCAAGATCTCAAACAACACAGACATGATAGAATCAATAATCAATAAGACATGATAGAATCAATAATCAATCTGACATAGTATCTAAATATCCATCGGATCCCCGCAAACACAACATGTATGATTACAAATAGATGATCTTGATCATGAAGAGAGCTCACAAGATCTAAACATGATAGCACAAAGGAGGAGAAACAACCATCTAGCTACTGTATGGACGCATAGTCCAAGGGTGAACTACTCACGCATCATACCGGAGGCTGGCATGGTGATGAAGAAGGCCTCTGGGATAATCTCTCCCCTCAGGCAGGGTGTCGGGAAGATCTTTAGATCCCCTGGTCTAGGGACGATGGTGGCGACGGCTACGGACTGTTTCATGGAGATCTGATCGGGTACTTAGGATTTTGGCTTTGGGGGGCTTTTATAGGCGAAGAGGCGAGTAGGAGGGCGGCCAAGGGGCCCACACCCTGCCCAGGCACAGCCTAAAGCAGGCCCGCGCCTGGGGGGTGCGACCACCGTGTGGCGCCCCTCCAGTTGCCCTTTGGTCTCTGTGTTCGTCTCGGTAAAATATTGACTTTGGCTTTTATCCCGTCAAATTCCGAGAATATTTCCTTACTAGCTTTTCTGAAACCAAAAACAACAGAAAACAGGCAACTTGTTAATAGGTTAGTCCCACAAAATGTATAAAAATACCTCAAAGTGTAGACAAAACATAGGAAAGTTGATACTAAACAAGCATGGAACATCAAAAATTATAGATACGTTTACGACGTATCAAGCGTCCCCAAGCTTAACTCCTGCTCGTCCGCGAGTAGGTAAGTGATAAAAAGAATAATTTTTGAGGTGACATGCACCATCACAATCTAGATCAAACCATTTGCTAAGCATTGAAAGTTGGGATCAAAGTACTCTAAACATGAGCATGAAAGAGGAAGGTCTAACAATAAGACATAGTAACTATGTTGCAACATGAAAATATACAAACAAAGATCATGAATAACAATGCATTGAAAGACATTTGTTTGTTTCACATATAGAAAACATAACATAGTGGTATTCAACTTGTCCCTCATGGAGTAGAAAAACATAAATGCATAGGATACCTTCAAAGTTCATAAGGGTGACTAGATACAAATATTTCAAGAACAATAAATATCAACATTATGAATCAATCAATAAGTTTTGGGACAATGCACATAGAACTAAGAATGACAACCATCCTCTCTTAATTGGTGCATAAGGATAGAAGGTGGAGACTCAATATACAAGTAGGAAGAAAGGCCCTTCATAGGGAAGCAAGGATTTCAAGTTTCATAAAGAGCTTCCAAAAATTATGGTACTTGTTAGCTTTCAGCTTTCATTGGCCCTATCATAAGCATCTTAAAGTGATTAAGGTTAAAGTGAACAAAGTATGGAGTATATGCTTGACAAAGTATATGTTGGCAATCTCACGTCCCTTGAGTACGAGGGTCGTTCCACATGCTACTCAACTTTAGTAACCGATAAGTTCTTGTTATAGTAAGTATATGTGTATCATAAAGAACCTCCAATGGGGTATCCCTTTCCCCATGATGCAGGAGCTATCCCATATCAAAATGACAAGGCAACAGACAATGAGCATCCCAGCGATCTTTTTATTTGCTATTTGCATAAGTTTTTATTGAGGATGCTTCACAAATTGATCACTATGATTCTCCTGCAAGTTTCCACCATGATTAGGCATGGCTTAGGCTAGCGGCCCAGGCGTTTCTCTAACACATATACATAACTCCATGGCCTTACAAGCTCCCTTTTATTTCACACCGCCAACATCCGCAAACCAAATATCATGATATCAACTGGGTAATATATTGTCACATCCCAAAATTTTCCAAATTATGAAATGTGAATTTTTTTTGTTGAAATTTAGGGTGAAAAGAAACTTTTGTTTCTAAATGGAAATATCAAAACCCTACTTGAACAAAATTTTAATAAAATGGAATCCAACAAATTTCAATCAAGTGAAATGCATTCATCAATAATGTATCTTGAAATTTAAACACTTGGAAAAGTTAAACCAAAACCCTAAACCCTAATGGAATAAATCATTTCCAAGATCTCTCTAAGACTATGGATTTGATCCATATAAAAATTTAGCAACAAACATTTATAAATGATAAACAAAAATATTATAAAACCATAGAAATTGGTTTCATTTAATTTGGAGCCAAGGATAAAAACTTATGAATTTATTAAGATAAAAAGAATTAATTTCCAAGGCTAATAAAGCTCCTATCTAGAATCCATACCAAATTGTGAACAGAATAATCTTAAAGATATTTAAAAGGATAAAAAATATTAAATAAAATAATACAAATTGGAATCACCAATTTTGGATCTATAAAATAAAAAGATATGGATTTTATAAGACAAAGAAAGAAATAAAAGGAATATTTAAAATCCAAATTAAATCTTGGCTAAGTCCTTAAACAAATGAAAGGTTATTGAATGATAAAAAGGAGAAAAAGGTTTATTTAAATAAAATCATAAGTATTAAACAATATCAAACTTTATTTAAATAAAGACAATTGCGTAAACTAAATAATAAATCCCAATAAAATTATTTAGAAGACAAATTAAATCTTGAGTTAAATCCATAAGCAAATGGAACAAAGATAATTCAAACCCAAATAAAATAAAGGGAAAAAGAATATACAAATAAAATTATATGGATAAAACCATATTCTAAATTATATTTAAATAGGGACAAAATCCCTAAAGTAAATGATTAATTAAATCATGAGAAAATAATAAATTGGAATTTTCCTAAAGTGGATTAAAAAGTTATCTAATTAACTTAAAAGAATTATTTGAATAAAATTTATATGGGATTAAAACCATATTTGATTTTATTTGAATAAAGACAATTGCCCAATTTAAATGATTAATAAATCATATTAAAATATTTTAAATAATAATTCAAGTGAGTTATTGGCACTATGGAATAAATCAAACCTACTGAAAAAGGTTTGGTGAAAATTAGAATTCAAATAAGAGTTTGAAAATATAATTAAAATCTTATTTGAATAAAGGCAAATGTCTATTATAAATAAATAATAAACCATAAATAAATAAAAGAATTATTCTAAAATGGACTTTAGATACATGTTTAAAACAGTATTAAAACATACTGAATATTTGGAAAAGATTTTAAATTGAAATCTAAATTCAAATGATAATTTGAATTCAAAATAGAAAAAAAGAAAAAGGAAACAAATAAAAAAAGGAAAGAACGAGCCCAGCCCGACAAGCCCACCAGCGGCCTCTCTCTTTATCCGCGCAGAAAAAGTTGCACACCAGAACTTTTACCCGCGCAGTCATTGACGCTTGGACCCCACGAGCACACCCTCTCTCTCGCTGACGATGCAACCCCACTGCCCCGTCATCATCTTCCCCACTGCGACGACCTCGCCCCTCACCTCGCTGCCGTTCTCAGACATGAATGCCTCACGTTAATTCTCTTCAATGCGTGAGTTAATCTCGCCCGCGACCGTGCCCTCATAATCGCCTCCCCCCCCTCTCCCTTTCCCCTCACACCCCATCGCTAGAGAGCCACTAGGCTGCCCGAATTGCGACCTCAAACTCCCTCTGCTCCGACGAGCTTTCCGACGAATTCCGGCCAGCCCACACCTCCCCTCGCTCCCTAGACTCCACTAGTGTGATCCCTATCGCCAGGCGCACTTGCCAGTATTCCTATCTAGGCCGCGCACATTTCATAGCGTCGGCAAGGACTACGTCTACTCGCCTCCGCCGTTTGCATCATGTCCGGCGAGCTGCTATCGCCGACTCTGTGCACCCCTTGCAATCTGGTTAGCTTTTACCCAACCCTCGAGACCATGCGTCTCCTCCTAACGCATTCCCTCACTCGCTTGCATCCCAGACACTCGTCTTCGACCACGGACGTGCGTGCCCGAGCCCGTGAGCAACTACTGCGAGAATTACCATCGTCCCTGTGCGCCCTTTTGCCAACCACGGCCACGTTGAGCATCGTCACCTTCCTGCGAATCTAGTGAGCTACTCCTCCCTCTCCCGCGCTTCCTAAATCATCGGAAATGCCACCGCCAGAGCGCTCCGCCGCTTCCCATCGTCGCAGCGCCGCCCATCTGTGGTCGCCACCGTTTGAGCCGTTCGATTTAGATCTGATGGATGCGATAGATAACTTAACGAAGGGGTACGTAGCACTCTGAGCCGCACGATTTACTTTAGATCTAACGCTCTGTAACGCTCGATCCAAACGAATCGGTACCAGCGAATAAAAATAAGACACGTGGCCAGTCTGTGTTTTAAAAATAGAAATTAGATCTATTAGTTGTTAGATTTTGAAAAATTCATAACTTTAAATCTACACGTCCAAATTTTACAAATTTTACATCATTGGAATCAGGAAAAATAATACTTCCAAACATGCCCTTTGTTTAGTGAATTGCTTCTATAAAATTGGTTGTTTTGGCAGAAACATATGTAGGTCTAATTTGAGTATAAAAATTATTCTAAAAATGTTTTTAGGGTAAAATCTTTTGTAAATGGATTGTTTTGAACCTACTGACCATAAAAACCAACTTGTGGATTTAAAAGTATATTTTTGACACTAAGGAATTAATCCTTGAATAAAAGCATTTCTAGTTAAATAAAAATATTGTTTATGGTTTAAAAATGCTTTTTGAGTAAAAGATTTTGCAAATGGTTTGAATTAAACTCTCTGACCCTTAACACCATGTTTTGGATTTAAAAATGTATTTGATTAACCCTAGTAAAATGATTACTTTGTTTAAAGGCATTTCTAACAAAATAAAATATTGCTTTGATTTAAAAATGGTTTTTAGGTGAAACCTTTTGCAAATAGTTTAATATTAAACACTTGACCTTAAAAACACTAGCATTTGTGTTTAAAAATAGATTGTCAAGCACTAGAAATTATTACTTTGATTTATATCATTTCTAGCAAAACAAAAATGATTTAAATGGCCATTTTCACTAACTTGTTTTCAAATGACCTTGCCACTTTTATAATTGACCAATAGGTGTTTTAAAATGTTTATATCCTATTAGAAACCACTTTTTCAAATAAAATAATCTTTTGCATGCATGTTTGCATGCATTGCTTGGTTTTTATTATTTTATGTGATGAATTGTTTGAATGCTAGATTGAATTTGTGCCTTGCTTGATTGAATTTTAGTGAAATTTGAGGAGTGTGACTATTGCAAGATCAAGGAGTGAATCCATATTCTCTACTAAAAAGGCAAGTGGTTCTTCATACTTTTGTCCCATTATTTTCACTATGCATTAGTGATGTTTTGAGTAGGACTTGCATGGAATTTTTACTAAGTATGCTATGCCATGGGAAATCCTAGTAGATGATGCCTTAGTAGAATTTTCCCTAAGTTAAGATCCCTACTACTAGCATGCTTAGCTTAGCTAGTAGAAAACAAGGGTGGATTATATTCATGCTATGAAATATTTCTAAGTCAATGACTTGTGTTTTGTTTAATAAAACAACTATGTGAGTGAAACACCTGGGTGGAATGGTTGTGAATGGGTTATGTTGAGTGGTTACACAGGGCCCCATATTTATGGCCTACCCTAGTGTATCTCACTTGTGAAATGCCACCCAGGAACAAAGAGATTTGAGATGTCAAATGTTGAGAAGCTTCAAGTGCAGCCACATGGCATTATGGGCTCTGCCTGGATCATATAGGTTGCAATAACTTATCCAGATGGACAGTTGGTGGTAGGGGTGATAATTTTGGAGCGCGTCCATTTTGGTCTAAGGGAATGCTTCTAAAAGATCTTGTCTCGATGCATGTCGAGTCTTGTGGGGAAAGTGCACCACCTCTCGAGAGAGTAAAATCTAAGTACTTAGCCGTGTCCCCGGCAATGGACAATTTTAGCATCAAGACATGGAAGCTATCAAGGATCTCCTCATCCCAATTTCTAAGTTAAAAACTTGTGGTTGAACAAGGTTAAAGGTTCACCAATGTCTATTGGTGGTTCCTTGGGATTTTTGCCAAACAAAAACTTAGTGTTTTCAAATTATAAGGAAAATTTATTTTGAGCAAAGCAAGCCTAAGCTCCACTTATCCAAATGCATATAGATGATAGTTATCACTATACTACAATAGTATCACTTGCCAATACAATTCAAATGTATTGACCCTTGTGGCTGTAACTTATTATGTTGCAGGTTTGTTTGATGTTAGTGAAGTGTGTTGAATAGGATTACAAGTATACAACCAACATGATTGGTTGTGGCACTTTGAAGATGAAGGACTCCATGCTATAGTTAATTTCTGCTGCCTTGTAATGAGATAGCCAAATGAGCTATGTAAGATGTAATGAATTATTTTATTCCTGGTTATAAAGTTGTATTATGACCTTTGTTTCTTGATATTACATCTGAAACTGTGGATGCTAGCTATTGATCCAGGGACTAGCATTGTAAACACAGGGATCTCTACCTTATTAAAGGTTGGGACCTCTACATATATACAGGTGTTGAAAGCGTTCCCCGTGACAACACAGTTCTGCTAATTCCCAATTTATAAGTGCTACCATATACAACATAAATGACACAATGGTTCAAGTTTATTAGGTGCAAGAAAAATAAAGTGTGCCATCAAGTTTGTGAGAGCTTTAATCACTAATTTTCACATAACAAGTTTAATTTTTAAGATAGATAAAACAAGAATATACTCCCTCTATACCGGTTTGTTAGGCTTGCACGGAGTTCAAGAAAAATGTTTGACTATAAATTTGAACAACAAAATATGAATCATATGTCACAAAAAATATATCATTGTAAATTTCTTTCAAATATGAATCCAATGGTATAATTTTTGTAATATATAATTCATGTTTTATTGATTAATTTTATGGTCAAATTTTTTTCTTAAACTCCGTGTTAGCCCAACAAACCGGTATGGAGGTAGTACTTGGAATGGTGTAACACACCATGCATAGGAATTTATAGTGGACTCTTTGGAATAACTTTGTTTCTTTGGAGTTGGATGCATGAGTAGAGCTTACTCAATACAAGTGGAGGCTAGCATAAGACTGGGAGCAACCAACTAAGAGAGAAATAATGGACATAATCATGCAGAGCGACAAAACATTATCAATCAAAGCATAAAGTGGTACCACAAGTCAAAAAATAAATGATCATAGAGGCTAAGGTGACTGGTTTATAGTCATAACATGGTGTAAGCATGTGCCAAGTCAACCTAAACAAAGCATCAAAGGAGAATACCAAATATTATGCTTTTGCATGCTAAAACAACGCATGATTCTTGCAAGGCACATTAAGCAATCTCAATTGTTTGGAACAAGTCATGCTACAACAATAATCACTAAGCATAAGGTCAAAACAACATCTAGCATGACATGATAAAGTCTAAGCCACAGTCAAAACAAGCTCCCTTTTGTACTACTATAAGCATGAAACTTTCTACTCCTTTCCAACACCAATCAACTTATTTGGAACATCACAACGAAAGCGGGGGTCCAACTACTTTATTTAAGAAAACGAAAACTAAGACTCTCCAAGAACAACACAATAGTGCATGAAACAATAAAAACGAAGTGTCTACAAAGAGACCTGAGATTTTTATTGATGAAGAAGGGGATGCCATGAGCATCCCCAAGCTTTGATGCTTGTACCTCTTGAATATTTCTTGGGGTGACACGGGGTGGCATCCCCAAGCTTGAGCTTTTGTCCATTCTTCATCTCATTACATCATTCTTCCCCTACACTTGAAAATTTGCTTCATACAAAACTTCACACAATCTTCATTAGCAACATTAGTGCATTCAAAAGAATAAACCTTTGGGTTTAGTTTCAAAACAGAAATTTTTTCATTAATAACACAAGATACTATGGCTATTCCTTCAAAAATCTCAATTTACCAAAGAGAACCGAAAAATAAATCTATAAAGAGGCAAATGCAAATAATGGCAGAAATCTGTCAAAACAGACCAGCGGGTAAAAAACGATTTTTTCAAAGACCTTCTGTTGCTAAAATATAATTTTTTTGAACTAACGGAAGTTAGATAACAACTTAGGGGATTTACTCAGAAAAATACAGCTCAATCCGACCTATAGATATTTTCACGAATTTTTACAGTGAAGCACAAAAATCTGTTTCGGGACAGTAACTTCCCCAAATCTTACTTATCTCTCATTAGAGGTTATTCTTGACACAAAATTCAAACAAAAAGGATAAGGAGAGGTTATTACAGAAGTAATAACTTCCAATACTCAAAAAACCTATTGGGTTATTTATGGCGTGTTCAACGCCACGTTGAGAGACCCCAAGAGCAAGGTATGATGAGCACAGCAGCAAGATTTCCCTCAGTAAGAAACCAAGGTTATCGAACCAGTAGAAGGAAGGAAACGTATCAAAGGTGTTTCAAGCAACATGGAAACCTGCACAACACAAACTCAAGACTTTGCCCCAACTAACAGTGAGGTTGCCAATCTCACCGGTTGCTGTAACAAAAGATTAAGTGTATGGTGTGGAAGGTGATGATGGTTTGCAGCAAGTAAACAGTAACAGTGGAAGATGTATCAATGGTAAAGATTGGACCGGGGTCCATAGTTCACTAGAGGTGTTCTCCTTAGATAAACAAAAATGTCACGCTGGATAAACAAATTACAACAGGGCAATTGACAGGACTAAGCAAGGCATAACAATGCAATACTAGACATAAAGATCCTATGAGATTCAATTGGGCAATACAACCAGATACATAGACCGCCATCCAACTGCATCTATGACTAGAAGTCCACCTTTGGGTTATCATCCGAACCCCCTCCAGTATTAAGTTGCAAGAAACAGACAACTGCTTTAAGCAAAGTGTGTAAGGTAAACAATCCACTTGTTCCATGAACAAGATACCGTTGTTTTCTCCCTAGTGGCAACAACACATCTACAACCTTAGAGATTTCTGTCACTTACCTTGATTAAATAGAGGCATGAACCCACTATCAAGCATAAATTACCCCTCTTAGAGTCACTAGCAACTACTTGGCCACGATAGCTACTAACAACGGAGAGCATGCAAGATCACAAACAACACAGACATGATAGAATCATTAAGACAAAACCATTAATCAATCTGACATAGTAATCTCAATATCCATCGGATCCCCACAAACACAACATGCATGATTATAAATAGATGAGATCTTGATCAAATGGAGCTCACAAGATCTAGACATGAAAGCACAAGGGAGGAGATACAACCATCTCCATGGACCCGTAGTCCAAGGTGGAACTACTCATGCTTCATACCGGAGGCTGGCATGATGAAGAAGAAGGCCTCCGGGATGATCTCCCCTCCAGCAGGGTGGCAGGAAGAGCTTCAGATCCCCCCGATTGAGGGATGATGGTGGCGGCGGCTACAGACGGTTTCGTGGAATATTGATCGGGTACTTAGGGTTTAGGCATCAAGGACTTCTTATAGGCGAAGAGGCGAGGATGGGAGGCGGCCAGGGGCCCACACCCTGCCCAGGCGCGGGCCCACCCTAGGCTGCGCCTGGGGGGTGCAGCCGCCCTATGGCGCCCCTCCGTCTCTCCTCTGGACTCCGTGTTCTCCTCGGTGAAATATTGACTTTGGCTTTTGTCCCATCCAATTTCGAGAATATTTCTGTACTAGTTTTTCTGGAACCAAAAATAGCAGAAAACAGGCAACTGGTAGTGTGGCAACTTGGTAATAGGTTAGTACCAGAAAACATATGAAAAGCACCTCAAAGTGTGGACAAATAAAAGCAAAGTAGATACTAAACAAGCATGGAACATCAAAAATTATAGATACATTTCCAACGTATCAAGCATCCCCAAGCTTAACTCCTGCTTGTCCTCGAGTAGGTAAGTGATAAAAGAATGATTTTTGAGGTGACATGCACCATCAAAACCAATATCAAACCATTTGCAAGCATTGAAAGCTGGGATCAAAGAACTCTAAACATGTGCATGAAAGATGGAGTTCTAACAAAAAGACAAAGTAACTATAAATGCAACATGAAAGGCTACAAACAAAGATCATGAATAACATGCATTGAAAAACGTTTGTTTGTTTCACATACAAAAAACATGGCATAGTGGCATTCATCCCCAAGCTTAACTCACCCTGCCTCGAGTAGGTAAGTGATAAAAGAATGATTTTTGAGGTGACATGCACCATCAAAACCAAGATCAAACCATTTGCAAGCATTGAAAGCTGGGATCAAAGAACTCTAAACATGTGCATGAAAGATGGAGTTCTAACAAAAAGACAAAGTAACTATAAATGCAACATGAAAGGCTACATACAAAGATCATGAATAACATGCATTGAAAAACATTTGTTTGTTTCACATACAAAAAACATGGCATAGTGGCATTCAGCTTGTCCCCCATGGAGTAGCAAATATATGCATAGGACACCTTCAAAGTTCATAAGAGTGACTAGATACAAATAGTTCAAGTACAAGCAATATCAACAATATGCATCAATCAATAAGTTTTGGGACACTACACATAGAACTAAGAATGGCAACTATGCTCTCTTAACTGGTGCCTAAAGGTAGAAGGTGGAGACTCAATATAATAGTGGAAGAAAGGCCCTTCATAAAGGGAAGCAGGGATTTGAAGTTTCAAAAAGAGTTTCCAAAAATTATGGTACTTGTTAGCTTTTACCCCTCATTGCCCCTATCATAAGCATCTTGAAGTGATTAAGTTTAAAGTGAACAAAATATGGAGTATATGCTTGTCAAAGTATAAGTTGGCAATATCATGTCCCTTGAATACGAGGGCCGCACATCATGCTACTCAACTTTTGTCACTTGTAAGTTATTGTCATAGTAAGTACATGTGTATCATAGAGAACCACCAACAGGGTACCCCTTGCACATGGTACAGGAGCTTTCCCATAACCAAAATGACAAGGCAAGCAGACAATGAGCATCTCAGCGATCTTTTTATTTGCTATTTGTATAGGTTTTTATTGAGGATGCTTCACAGATTGCTCATTATGGTGATGCTGCAAGTTTCCACCATGATTAGGCATGGCTTAGGCTAACGGCCCAGGCGTTTCTCTAACACAAAATACATAACTCCATGTACTTACAAGCTCCCTTTTTATTTCACACCGGCGACATCCATAGATAAAAGAGCATGGTATCAACTGTGTACAAAGTACAAGTGCAATGTTGAAAACGTTACCCATGACAACATGGTTATGCTAATTGTAATGTATAAGTGCAAGCATATACAACATAGATGACACAATGGTTCAAGTTTATTAGGGTCAAGGAATATAAAGTGTGCCATCAAGTTCGTGAGAGCTTTAATCACTAAGTTTTCACATAACAAAATATTTTTTTTAATTAGAAGATAGCTGAAAACAAGATATACTTGGAATGGTGTAACACACTGTGACACCCCCGGTATCAGGGCTAAACAAATCCCAGACCTCCGTCTGACATAAGCTTAACCTTGAGCTCGAGGATATCTAGTGAAGAATCGGTAACACGGCAGTGACCCTACGACACAAAATTTATTACACCAAGCTCATAACCGAGCGAAGAGCCAAATTATTACAAGCAGAGGTCACTGACCACAAACATCAAACAACGGAAGGCAAATTATGCTATTAAGTATAGCAAACTTAACAAATGGCCTAAGAGTCCTAAAGCATAATGATGACGTCCCAGCCCATAGATTCCAGGCTGCCGGCTGGGAACCCTAAGCTACTCATCGATGTCGATGTAGTACCAAACTGATCTTCCGGGAACACTTACTTTTCCAAAAGTATCAACAAAGCAAGGGTGAGTACAGGGTGTACTCTGCAAGACTTCTGGCTAGTGGAGTTGTTTTGCATAAAGCCACTTTTGTTTATAAGACAAGAGGGAGAAGAAACTCGTCTAATCAGAGTATTTTAAAAGGGGATAAGAGAGCGACATTTCCAAAATATTGATCATCGTCTTTTGATATCCACCAAATCATCATCATTTGAACCCTAATTAGGATCACCCTCGTACCCATGAGGGGGCATCCTTAAGCACACGTTGATCTGCCAAGTTTTACGATTAGGTTATAGTTCTATATGATCTTAGAGTTCGGTCACCAAGTCGTTCATAACCGTGAACACAGCTTTTTGAAAAGATTATTACCCTGCAGGGGTGTACAACTTTACCCACACATACTAACCTTCTCTTAATGACACATGATTAGCCCTCTTCCTTGGAAGGCCGGCAGAGGGTGGTTAGACACGACCTTTATATTGCTTTCACCAAGACCATGAGTCACGCAATAAGTATGGTTCCGCCGTAATGGGTCAAATACCAAAGCCGGTACTTAAAGATGTGATGCGAGGTTGGTTTACCAGGGGCGCCATCAACCCCAAGCAACCCAGTCCACGCTTCCCTACCTGCTATGAATGCACCTCCTTCACCGCCTTCGAGAAGATCCAGAATGCATGTTGAATGGAACGCCTGAACTATGTGACTCATGGAATCTACATGGCAAGTTAGTTGCTCGTGAGGTTTTCCAGGCCCCGTGTCGTTGTACGCTCGTCTCGGTTCCAAAGGCAAGAACTCGGGTCCTAGTGGTGGCGAGCATGGGACTAGAAAACCCACATCCCACTATGGCCTCCCATACAAGCCTTAGCATGTTTAACTTATATCACCTCTGATAGCATCTCATCACGTTCACCTGTCGTACTAGATTCTCTGCATCTGATACATCCTTTGAATGAACCAGCACTGACAGTTATGCATGGCTAAGCAGGACACATATAAAAGCTCTAGCAGTGCACACAAGCAAAACCTAGTTATGCTAGGAGCAGTGGATCAGGTAATATAAGCTCAAAGGGAGTAATGCAACAGATAGGATACTCCATCTATCGATAAAAGACCACCGTGGAATCGTATGCATCATGGCAAGAATTGAAATGCTTTCAAAATCATAGGATTATATCATGGTGGGGCTATGCTTGCCTTTGCTAGTTGATAACCAATAAGCAGGTCTTCGGGAATCTTGTACTTGACTTGATTACAATTGGTCAAGTATTGGTCTTCGAGCTTCGAACTTCGACGGTGTTGATCTCGGTCTTCGATCTTGATCTCGATATCGTTTTCTACCGGTAAGAACCAAACACCGGAAAGAGAGGGAAACAATCAACACATGGCATCGATGCAATGCTCAAGCAATGATGATGATATGACAAGTTAAATTGCATTGAAATGTAACCCTAAGACATGCTTGGCAGTTTAATCGGGGTTCCGAGGGGTATAAACACTAACTCGGGGAAACTCCGGAATTACCTGTGAGGGGTTACTATGTCTTATAATTAAACTTGTCTTGTAAGTTGATTATCAATGCATGATTATAGCTTAGATAGGTAGTTCTCATCTTTATGAACATTTTGATATATTATTTGTATTTTTCTGACTTAAAATGATTAGTTATTGAATTTCCAAGATTAAATCAATTTCTGAAAATAATAAACCACTTTCTGGAAATAGAAACAAAACTGGGATACTTTTTACACCAGGGAAACCCCTAGCCATAGTGGCTGACAAAGGGGCCCTGATGCCACCTCAGCTCCCACGCAAGCAGGTGGGTCCAGAGGTCAGTTTGACTGGGTCAGACCCGCGTTCGCTGACATCATGCTGACGTCAGCGTGACGCCAACACGGCGATGGCCTCAGTTCGAAGGCCGGGACGGCGAAAGAGGGCATGCGGGGCTACGAGAGCTATCCCGTTCGAACCAGGGCATCGAGGCGAGCACAACGGTAGTGGTGCCACTATTTATTGGTAACCAGAGGAGCTCTGGCGACCACTTCTGCGGCGGCGGGCGGCGGAGCATGGCGCGAGCTCGAATCAGAGCGAGAGGGATGGGGTGAAGAGGTTCCAGAGAACCGCAAGCTCACTGTGGTTGCGTCGGACGGGTCAGACAGGCCGGAGAGGGTCGGTAGCGTCGTCAATGGCGACGACGGATCTCGGGAAGAAGCTATCGTTTGCGGCATCTGGGGCTTCTCCTGCGTGCACCGTTTGGGGCAAAAGATAGAGGAGGGCGAGGCGATCACGGGGACATGCTTGACGGAGCTCGGGGCGACCGGTAATGGCTGGCCGGTGGTGAGGTCTGAGGGCTAGGGTTCGGCCAGAGAAGAAATTGGGGGAGAGGAAGAGGATAAGGCTCATCCGACGGTGGCAAGGGGTCTTATAGGCATCGACGACATCGGTAGCATTCATCTCCTCGTGGCGGGAATCACGGCGAGGTGGGGACGGCGCCGGCATCGACACGCAGCATCTTGGCTTCGTCGACGTCCTTCTATCGTCGAGGAAGAAGAAGGGGAAAAGAAACGAAGGGGTATGGGCCTGGCGCTGGGCTTCGGTTGGGCCAAGATGGGCCGCGGAAACCTGCTGGCTGTGTGCTTGAGCGACAGATAGGGAGAGGAAAGGGATGGGCCGGACTGGCTGGCTGCTACTCTATTTTTATATTTGCAACCTCTTTTTCTTTTCCTGTTTTATATTTCTCTTTGTATTTTCAAATTGTAAACTGTTTTGGGTATTTCAAAATACCAGAGGGCTTTATAAAGTTACTAAAATATTGTGAGGCCGTTTTATAAATATTTTGGTTCCACTATTTTTGGTATTTCAAAATTCAAAACATTTTGAATTTCTTTCAAAGAGAGAGGGGAAACTAGGGTTTAGGGTTTTGTATGTTTATTTCTTGCATGCAATTAGATATGATGCTCATGAATGCACAAAACAAACCCTAATTGATATTTACCTAAAACTGGGGCGTTACACACACCATGCATAGGAATTTATAGTGGACACTTTGGAATTACTTGGTTTCTTGGGAGTTGGAAGCATGAGTAGAGCTTACTCATTCAAGTGGAGGCTAGCAAAATACTGGAGCGACCAACTAAGAGAGCAATAATGGCCATAATCATGCAGAGCGACAAAACATTACTAATCAAAGCATATAGTGGTACTACAAGTCAAGGACTAAATGATCATAGAGGCTTTGGTGACTTGTTCATAGCCATAAAATGGTCTAAGCATGTGCCAAGTCAACCCAAACAAAGCATCAAAGGAGAATACCACAATACTATGCTTTTGCATGCTAAAACAACGCATGATTCTTTCAAGGCACACTAAGCAATCTCAATTGTTTGGAACAAGTCATGCTACAGCAATAATTACTAAGCATAAGGTCAAAACAATACCTAGCATGACATGCTAAAGTCTAAGTCACGGTCAATGCAAGCTCCTCTTGCACTTCTCAAGCAAGAACTTTCTACTCTTTTCCAACACCAATCAACTTATTTGAAACAACACAGCGAGAACAGGGGTCCAAACTAATTTATTCAAGAAAACTAAACAAACTAAGCAAAGCAAACAAAAACTAAGTCGCTCCAAGAACAATACAACAGTGCATGGAACAATAAAAACGAAGTGTCTAGAAAGACTTGCGCTTTTTATTGATGAAGAAGGGGATGCCTTGGGCATCCCCAAGCTTTGACGCTTCTATCTCTTGGATATTTCTTGGGGTGACACCGGGGTTGCATCCCCAAGATTGAGCTTTTATCCATTCTTCATCTCATTACATCATTCTCTCTCTACACCTGGAATTTCTTCGTCATACAAAACTTCACACAATCTTCATTAGCAACATTAGTGTATTCAAAAGATAATAGACCCTTGGGTTTATCTTTAGAACAGCAAAAAAATTCATCAAAGACACAATCTACTGTACCAACTCCTTCAAAAAGCTCAATTTCCCAAAAAGAACCCAAAAAGGAATCAATAAGAAGCAAATGCAAATAATGGCAGAAATCTGTCAAAACAGACCAGAAGGTAGAAACCGATTTTTTCTAAGACCTTCTGTTGCTCAAATAAACAAGTGTTGAACTAAAAAAAAGTTATCTAATATACTGGGGGATTTATTCGTAAATTTTCAGCTCAATCCGACTTACAGAGACTCCTCACGAGTTTTTATGGTGGAGGACAGAAATCTGTTTCGGGACAGCAACTCCCCAAATCTTACTTCCCTCTCATTAGAGGTCATTCTTGGCACAAAAATCAAACCAAAAGGATAAGGAGAGGTCATTATTGAAGTAATAACTTCCAAGACTCAAGGAAACTCTTGGGTTATCTCCCAACAAGTACTTTTCTTTAACGCCTTTAAGTTAGGCACACGAAGCAAGAAATCAAGTATTTTCAAATGAAGAAGCATTAACATCAATACTTGCAAAGTCCTCAACTATGAAAGGTATCTCATCCAAATGAGTTTTGGAGGATACCTTCTCATCTCTCTTTGGTTCACTACTTTCATCAAAAGGATTTTCAGGAACAATCCAATTAAAATTATTTTCAAAGGCTTCATGCATTCCAACAAGCTTAAAGGGTATGGGTATCTTAAATTCCTCTCTAGGTTTGGTTTTATCTGAAGTACCCACAACATATACACATGATACTAGCATATTAAAACGCTCAAATACCTTTTTGGCTTCCTTATAAACATCATGGAACTCTTTTAGGAAAGTTTTAAGGATAAATTCTCTCTTTTCAGCGTTCTTTTCTTCTTTTAGTTTTAGGAACAAAATTTGCATAATGGGGTTAAGGCTAACAAACCTAGCCTCCAATATATGAACTAAAGAAGCTGCAGCAATTTCATAATTAGGAGCAAGTTCTGCTATAGATTTACCCTCAATATCCTCATGCTTGCTAACATGATTAAAGAATTCTTCAATATTTTATTTCCCAATTATAGAGCCACTACCTATCGAAAGGTACTTCAGGTTGAACTTGGGGAACAACATAGTGAGCTAGAGCAAGGTGGCAACTAGAGTAGGAACTAATCTTTTGTGTTTTTGATAAGAGAAAGCAAACCAAACTAAACTAATTTTTTGGAGTTTTTGATAAAAAGAGGCAAACAAAACCAAGCAAAAGAAAATAAGCAAACTAAAAACAAAGTAAAGAGAAAGGTTGAGGAGGACTCCCCTTGTGAAGACGTCCTTAGCCTCCCCGACAACAATGCCAGAAGTAAGCTTGATGGTGTGTTCAACGCCTCATTAGGAGACCCCAATAGCAAGGTATTATGAGCACAGCAACAAGATTTCCCTCAGTAAGAAACCAAGGTTATCGAACCAGTAGGAGGAAGGAAACGTCTCAAAGGTGTTGCAAGCAACATGGAAACCTGCACAACACAAAATCAAGACTTTGCCCCAACTAATAGTGAGGTTGTCAATCTCACTGGTTGCTGTAACAAAGGATTAATTGTATGGTGTGGAAGGTGATGATGGTTTGCAGCAAGTAAACAGTAACAATGGAAGATGTATCAATGGTAAAGATTGTACCAGGGTCCATAGGTCACTAGAGGTGTTCTCTTTAGATAAACAAACATGGCACGCTAGGTAAACAAATTACAGCAGGGCAATTGACAGGACTGAGCAAGGCATAGCAATGCAATACTAGACAGAAAGATCCTATGAGATTCGATTGGGCAATACAACAAGATACATAGACCGCCATCCAACTGCATCTATGACTAAAAGTCCACCTTTGGGTTATCATCCGAACACCCTCCAGTATTAAGTTGCAAGCAACAGACAACTGCTTTAAGCAAAGTGTGTAAGGTAAACAATCCACGTGTTCCATGAACAAGAGACCGTTGTTTTCTCCCTAGTGGCAACAACACATCAACAACCTTAGAGATTTCTGTCACTTCCCTTGATTAAATAGAGGCATGAACCCACTATCGAGCATACATACCCCCTCTTGGAGTCACTAGCAACTACTTGTCCAAGATAGCTACTAACAACAGAGAGCATGCAAGATCACAAACAACACATACATGATAGAATCATTAAGACAAAACCATTAATCAATCTGACATAGTAATCTCAATATCCATCGGATCCTCGCAAACACAACATGCATGATTACAAATAGATGAGAACTTAATCATGAACGGAGCTCACAAGATCTAGACATGAAAGCACAAGGGACGAGATACAACCATCTAGCTACTACATGGACCCGTAGTCCAAGGTGGAACTACTCACGCTTCATACCGGAGGCTGGCATGATGAAGAAGAAGGCCTCCGGGATGATCTCCCCTCCGGTAGGGTGCCAGGAAGAGCTTCAGATCCCTCCCGATCTAGGGACGATGGTGGCGGCGGCTATAGACGGTTTCGTGGAATATTTATCGGGTACTTAGGGTTTAGGCATCGAGGGCTTCTTATAGGCAAAGAGGCGAGGCTGGGAGGCGGCCAGGGGGCCCACACCTTGCCCAGGCGCGGGCCCACCCTAGGTCGCGCCTGGGGGGTGCAGCCGCCCTGTGGCGCCCCTCCGTCTCTCCTCTGGACTCCGTGTTCTCCTCGATGAAATATTGACTTTGGCTTTTGTCCCGTCCAATTCTGAGAATATTTCCTTACTAGCTTTTCTAGAACCAAAAACAGCAGAAAACAGGCAATTGACACTGTGGCAACTTGTTAATAGGTTAGTACCAGAAAACATATGAAAAGCACCTCAAAGTGTGGACAACGCAAAGCAAAGTAGATACTAAACAAGCATGGAACATCAAAAATTATAGATACGTTTCCGATGTATCAGTTATCTCCCAAGAAGTACTTTTCTTTAACGCCTTTAAGCTAGGCATGATAGTTTGAGAAGATGCTCACATAAGAAATATGAATTGAAGTAAAGAGAGCATAAAGAAGCAAATTCAAAACACATTTAAGTCTAACCCACTTCCTATGCATAGGAATCTTATATGAAAATAATTTCACAAAGAACAAAGTGATAGGCATAGGAAGATAAAACAAGAGTAACTTCAAAACTTTCAGCACATAGAGAGGTGTTTTAGTACCATGAAAACTGTACAACCATATTTTCCTCTCGTATAATAATTTTCAGTAGCCTCATGAATAAACTCAACAATATAACTATCACATAAATCATGCTTTTCATGATCTACAAACACATAATTTCTATCAAGCTAAAAAATAGTAGGATTAAAACCTTCAAACCCACTTTTAACAATTTTATAACAAGATGACTCATCAACCAATATAGGACCATAATCTAGAGATTTATCATAAACATTTTCTAAGCAAAACTCTTTAGTACCATGCATTTCGAAGTTAGGCACAAATAAAGGATTGTCATAGATAACAGGAGCATAATTATTATCACAAGTTTTACTCATATTAAATATTTCAAAAGGACCCATAGGAACATAACATTCATCCTCCTTTGGTAAGCATGGAGGATAATCAAATAATGTAAGGGATAAAGAGTTACTCTCGTTAGAAGGTAGGGATGGGTAGCTAATCCATTCTTCCTCCTTTTGTTCATCACTCTCCTCCTCTTTTTCATCTAATGAGCGTCCCATTTCAGCAATTTCTTCTTCCATAGGCTCTTGCAAGGCATTAGGTTCTTCCGTTGGTGGAAAGAATCTATTAATATATTCAAGAATATAGCCATTTTATTCCTTGTAATTATCAAAGAAAAATTTAAGTATATCATAAACCTCATATTCATAAGGTGAATCATCAGTATTTTCAAGCAAACTAGCAAGTTCAAATGCACCCTTCGAAGCAATAAATTCTTCAATTTGTTCCACATCATAAAAGTCATAATATCCTTTAACATAAGAAGATATGGTAACATTATCATTATACTCACATTGAAAAGGGAGGTGTTTATACCTCCTACAGCAACAAGCTTTATCAAAGCAATAAGTAACATCATAAGTAGAGAACATGTTTCTAGCAATCATAGTCAATTTATCAATTTGTTCCTATAAGTGTTTCCCTTTTTGTGACAATCGGTGTTCCTTATAATAATATTTTTGTTCTTCCGTGAACCCACCTTGCTAATAAGAACTAGTTTCAAAGAAACCAACCATTGATGGAAAGCATGACAAAGCAAGGCAATAACAGACCAACAACTATAGTAGGAACTAATTTTTGTGTGTCTTTTTTATAAGAAAAAGAAGACCAAGAGAAACTATTTTTTGGAATTTTTGATAAAAAATAAGCAAGCAAAATAAAGCAAAAGAAAAACAAAAAAAAGTAAAGAGAATGGTTGTGAAGGACTCCCCTTGTGAAGCTGTCCTTACAATCCCCGGCCACGGCGCCAGAAAACGTCTTGATGCGACTCAGATCATTGTAGATATTCGTTGGGAAACCCCAAGAGGAAGGTATGAGGAGCACATCAACAAGTTTTCCCTCAGTTATGAAACCAAGGTTATCGAACCAGTAGGAGCAAGGAAACAACTCCAAGGTGTTGCTAACAACTTGTAATCCTCCACAACACTTTGCCCCAACTTACAGTAAGGTTGTCAATCTCACTGGTTTGCTAAAAACAAAGGATTAAACGTATAGTGTGGAAGGTAATGATTGCTTGCAGAAAGTAAACTATAACAGTAGATGATGTAACAATGGTAAAGATTGGACCGGGGTCCGCAGTTCACTAGAGGTGTTCTCCTTAAGATAAATAACATAACATGCTGGGTAAACAAATTACAGCGGGGCAATTGACAGGAACTGATCAAGGCATAATAATGCAAATACTAGACATTCATGATTCCTATGAGATTTGATTGGTAATTACAACAATATACATAGACCGTCATCCAACTGCATCTATGACTAATAATCCACCTTCAGGTTATCGTCTGAACCCCCTCCAGTATTAAGTTACAAGCAACGGATAATTGCATTAAGAAATGTGTGTAAAGTAAACAATACAATTGTTCCATGAACAAAAGATTGTTGTTTTCTCCCTAGTAGCAACAACACATCTAAAACCTTAGAGATTTCTTTCACTTTCCCCAGATTTAGTGAGGCATGAACCCACATTCGAGCATAAATACTCCCTCTTGGAGTCACTAGCATCTACTTGGCCAAGATAGCTACTAGAAACGTAGAGCATGCAAGATCTCAAACAACACAAACATGATAGAAGCAATAATCAATAAGACATGATAGAATCAATAATCAATCTGACATAGTATCTCAATATCCATCGGATCCCCGTAAACACAACATGTATGATTACAAATACATGATCTTGATCATGAACGGAGCTCACAAGATCTAAACATGATAGCACAAAGGAGGAGAAATAACCATCTAGCTACTGTATGGACCCATAGTCCAAGGGTGAACTACTCACGCATCATACCGAAGGCTGGCATGGTGATGAAGAAGGCCTCCAGGATGATATCTCCCCTCCGGCAGGGTGCCCAGAAGAGCTTCAGATCCCCCCGATCTAGGGACGATGGTGGCGGTGGCTACAGACTGTTTCGTGGAGATCTGATCAGGTACTTAGGGTTTTGTCATCGGGGGATTTTATAGGCGAAGAGGCGAGGCAGGAGGGCGGCCAGGGGGCCCACACCCTACCCAGGTGCAGCCTAGGGTGGGCCCACGCCTGGGGGGTGCGACCACCCTGTGGTGCCCCTCCGGTCTCCCTTTAGTCTCTATGTTTGTCTCGGTAAAATATTGACTTTGGCTTTTGTCCCGTCCAATTCCGAGAATATTTCCTTACTAGCTTTTCTGAAACCAAAAACAGCAGAAAACAGGCAACTGGCACTTCGACATCTTGTTAATAGGTTAGTCCCAGAAAATGTATAAAAATACCTCAAAGTATAGACAAAGCATAGCAAAGTTGATACTAAACAAACATGGAACATAAAAAATTATAGATATGTTTACGGCGTATCATCACATCACTGGAAAGGAAGGCCAAATTCTAGACATTGTGCACCACCTCTTCGCATTGGTCCTCCTCAAGCCAAGAACCCTCAAATTTTGGTTGTTCCCTCACCCCATAGGGGCCGCCCAGGTGAGAGTCCGGATCCAGGATAACAATCACATGCCTATGGTCAGAGTGCCTGGGATCACCATTGATCGCCTTATAGGTGGGAAAATGGGTCCACCACTCCAAATTCGCTACAGACTTGTCCATCCTTTACTTGACGTAATTTGCGGTGCAGTGGCTGTGGTTACACCAAGTATATGGGTCACCAACAAAACCCAGGTCCTCCAACTTGTAGAACTCAAGGGCCATTCTGAATTTATACATGCAGGATTGTTTCTTTGCCTGACCACCTTGCTTCTCACTAGCAAAAAGAACCTCATTGAAATCTCCGAAGCACATCCATGGCAGGTTGTACTGCCCATGAAGGATCTTGAGAGCTTCAAGTCTTCTCCTTTGCTCCCGACTGCGGCTCACCATACATTCTCGTGAGCCTTGATGACCCACAAGTATAGGGGGTGTATCGTAGTACTTTCAATAAATAGGAGTGTCGATCCCAACCAGGAGCAGAAGGTGTTGACTAGTGGTACGGAGCAGGAAATCTCTGTAAATACTTAACACATGGATTTTTAGGGGTTTTCTGATAAAGCAAAGAAACAAAGTGCAAGTAATAAAGACAACGAACAATTGCAACAAGTGGCGCAATCCTTTCTTAGCAAAGGACAAGCCGGTGGAAATACTTATAAGGACCAAACGTTCTCGAGGACACATGGGAATTCTGTCAAGTGCTTTCGCTTCAAATAGCTGAGTAGTCTTCTTTGGTGTTGTAAGTGTTGTGTGGGTGAACCTGTGCTAATGTACCGACCTTACTTGGACTAATACATACTTTTGATTAAACCCCCTGCAAGCATCCACAACTACATGAAAGAAATTAAGATATAAACCTAACCACATCCTTAAACTCTGAGATCCTACGTTCCCTTGTGCAATGGTGTCCTAACGGGGGTTCAGGTTTATGTCACTCCAGCAACCCCACAATTAGTAGCCAAATACACAATGCATTCCCCTAGGCCCATAAATGGTGAAGTATCATGTAGTCGACGTTCACATGACACCACTAGAAGAATAGCACCACAACTTAAATACTAAACCATTGAATAATATCTCAACACAAATACACTACTAACAACATGACTTCTCCCATGTCCTCAAGAACTAAACGAACTACTCACAAGACATCATATGGATCAAGATCAAAGATGATATGGTGATGGATAACAATCTAAACATAAACAATAATCCAATGGTTCCACTCAAAAGCATCAACTACAATAGTAATCAACACCGGGAAAGTTTCCCTTAAGAACTATGCAAGTATTCAACACAATTGTTACAGCGGGATGGAGTGGTGATGATGGTGCTGGTGGAGATGATGGTGTGGATGATGATGATCCCAATGAAGTCTAGATTGATGACGGTGTTGATGGCGATGATCTCTCTGCTCTGAGAAGGAATTTCCTTGCCAGAAATCCGTCTGCCGGAGAGCTCTTTCTCTCTCTGTGTTTTCCGCCCCGCAGAGGCGGCGAAATCTTTCTGTGGTCGCTCTCCATGTTTTAGGGTTTCGAGGAGAAGATATAGGCGAGAGGGCAGAGCCGGAGGCCGGCCAGGTGGGCCACACTCCTTGTAGGCGCATCCCAGGGGCGTCCCGCGCTTGGGGGGTGTGGGCCCCCTGTGGCCCATCTCTGCCTCCCCTTTTGGCTTCCTTCGTCTTCTTTGAAAATATGATTTTCCATAATTTTTCTGGTATTTTTCTGATCTTCGCGAAATTGCATCAAAACACCTCTTTATCCATTAGAATCCTGACTCCGGCATTTCATCCTCCAAGAATCATCCAACATGCAAAAACAGATGAAAAGACATAAGTAACACCTCTTAATAAGAAATATATCAATGAACAGAGGAAAATTATGATATAGAATGGTGATGCAAATTGGATGTATCAACTCCCCCCAAGCTTAGACATTCGCTTGTCCCCAAGCGAAAATTGAGATCAGTAAACATGTCCACAGGTTTATGGAGTGAAGTGTCGATAAAAGAATATGGACAAGAAGCATCACACTTACCATTAAACAACTCATAGAAGAAAGTAACTCACCATTATATAACTTAGCTTGCAACAAGTATATGAGTCGCAATAGAGATGCATAAAGATAAATCATAATTGGAATTGGCAAACTTTGTTCTTGGTCAGAGAACAGTTGGCAAACAGTTTCACAAAAACTTTTGTAGAAGTTTTCACAACAAGAGTACTCTTTGCTCAAACATAAAAGGTTTTTCACAATGATGACTTTCAAAGTAATTCTCAATAGATATTAGTCTTGTGCAAACAAGGAAGGTAGAGAACATGATTGAATAAATCATCATAAGAATGCTTGAAACACAACAACTCAAATGCTTGCTGGAGATAGAGAGGAAATAGGTTTACTGACTCAACGTAGAAATAGAAGAAAGGCCCTTCATAGAGGGAAACAAGGATTTCAAGTTCATAAAGAGCTTCCAGAAGATTATGGTACTTACTAGCTTTGAGCCCTCATTGCCCCTATCATAAGCATCTTGAGGTGATTAAGGTTAAAGTGAACAAAGATGGAGTATATGCTTGACGAAATATAAGTTGAAAATCTCATGTCCCTTGAGTACGAGGGCCGCTCCTCATGCTACTCAACTTTAGTTACCGGTAAGTTCTTGTCATTGTAAGTACATGTGTATCATAAAGAACCGCCAACGGGGTATCCCTTGCACATGATATAGGAGTTATCCCATAATCAAAATAACAAGGCAAGCAGACAGTGAGCATCTCAGCGATCTTTTTATTTTCTATTTGGATAGGCTTTTATTGAGGATGCTTCACATATTGCTCACTATGGTTATGCTGCAAGTTTCCACCATGATTAGGCATGTCTTAGGCTAGCGGCCCAGGCGTTTCTATAACACACATACATAAATCCATGGACTTACAAGATCCCCTTTTATTTGACACTAACGACATCTGCAAACAAAAGAGCATGATATCAACTGGATATGTATCCATAAGTGTTGAAAGCGTTCCCTGTGACAAGATGGTTCTGCTAATCCCAACGTATAGATGCAAGCATATACAACTTCGATGACACAATGGTTCTAGTTTATTAGGGGTAAGAAAATAAGGTGTGCCATCAAGTTCGTGAGAGCTTTACTAACTAGTTTTCACATAACAAAATATTTTTTAATTCAAAAGATAGATGAAGCTTGAGAATTTGCTTGGAATAGCAATAATCCTACTAGGTAGATATGGTGGACACAAATGGCACATGTTTGGTTCAAAGGATTGGATGCATGAGAAGTAATCCTTCTCAAAACAGGTTTTTGGCTAGCAAGGCTGGGTAGCAAGCAAGAGAGTTGAAGGAAACAAGCAAACATACAAGTAATAAAGCCAAACATGCAATCTTCCTTGAAGACACAAAAGATCTTAAATAAAGAATACTAAGCTTATGAGCCAATCAAGAAAGAAAATAAAAGGTACAAAATACCTGTAAGCTTTTTCTCTTTTCCTTTCAAACCTCAATAAATGTTGCTACTGACCAGAGCTCAGTTTGCCAAAACCAATTTAGATCTACTTGATGCTCCCAAATTGATACCAATACTGATCAACAAGATCAATCATATAATAGAGATTGCAAACTAAAATAAGAAGTGCAAAAAGTAAAAGATGAAACTTCTCATTAATATTCCATAAAGGCACTCACACCAAGGGATACATAGATAATCAACTAAAGGAGAGATACTTCCACAATGCAAACCAACCTATAAGATAACGTCTCTACCAAAGATATGAATCTACCTAAAAGATAAAAGATAAAAGATAATGATGTGATACCACGGCACTCCCCCAAGCTTGGAACAAGCCAAGGGGATGCCAAAACTGATGACGAATTACTCCTTCGGTGGTGGTGGTGTTCTCTTGTCATCATCAAACTTCCAAGGCAAAGGTTCCCCATCCAAAAAGGACGTCCTGGTTTCTACAATCCTGAAACTAGCAACAGAGCTTATGTGATTAAATCTAGCCTCGTACGCACAATTTTGATTTTGTATGTCGTAGAGATGTGCTTGTAATTGGTTGGTGGTCTAACGGAGCGAGAAGATTTCATCTCGGAGCTCAGAAACCTCCTCCTCGTGCTTGGCGATGAGTTCTGAACTTATCTTATGGATGACATCCACTTCGTGTTTTGCCATCTTCTTGTACTTGAAAACTTCCTGCTCCAATGCTTCCATCCCGTCTTCCAGATTGCCTTCTCCTTTTGGGCCTTGAACCTCTTTCATCTGCACCTTCACATCCTTGATAATCAACTCCTTGGGATGAATCTTCAACTCATACATGTACGGGTTAATGACATCCGCAGAGGAATCCTCCATCGGTGATCCAGAGGAAGGCATTGTGACTCCAAAACTGAGAATTTGCCTGACAGAAACAGATCGAAACAGAAACACAACGAGAACACGATAGACGAACCTCGGGGGACCCAGGGGGTTATATATTACAAAGTTTGAAAGCATAAGGAAGGTACTAGTGAGCAAACAAGGCGAAGATGGATCTCAGGGGGATCACACCCCCTCCAGGCGCGGCCAGCTGGGGCCCGTGCCTAGGGTGGGTGTGGCCACCCTGGCCTCCGTTTCCTCCTCTGTTTCGTTTAGTAACTTTCCGTATGTAATAAAAACATCAAAATATAAAAATATAGGGTTTTCACAAACCTTTTGTTTTCACCACTTTTACCTACTCAAAGGTGAACTCTGCAGATTCCTTTTCTCCTTCTCCTGGAAATTCCTTTTCTCACAAGGCATTACACAAATCTCAATGGCAACATTAGTGTAAGCAAAAACAATAAACCTTTAGGTTCACACTTCACCTAAAGTTCATCAAAACAAAAGCTACTGTAGAAACTCCTTTCCAAAAAACCCAAAAGAATCTTGAAGGGAATCAATATAAGAGGCAAATGCAAATAATGACAGAAATCTGTCAAAACAGACCAGCAGGTAAAGATTGATTTTTTCGAAAACCTTATGTTGTTCAAATAAAAAAGTGCAATACCAATGAAAGTTGGGTAACAACTTGGAGAACAAGCACAGAAAAATACAGCTCCATCCGAAGTACTGAGCTCCTTCACGAATTTTTACAATGCAGCACAAAAATCTGCCCCAGGACAGCCACTTTTCACAACTCCTCTACTTCCCAAAAGTAGTTGATCTTGACACAAAAACCAAAACAAAAAAGGATAAGGAGAGGTTATTACTGAGGTAATAACTTCCAAGACTCAACCAAACTATTGGGTTATCTCCCAAGAAGTACTTTTCTTTAATGCCTTTAAGTTAGGCTTGATTTTTTTAAAGAAGCTCACATAGGAGATATATATCTGAAGTGAAAGAGAGCATCAAGAAGCAAATAACCAACACATTTGAGTCTAACCCACTTCCTATGCATGGGGGTATCATGAGAAAACAAATTGTTGAAACAAAAATCCACTAGCATAGGAAGACAAAACAAATGCAACTTCAAAGCTTTCAACATGAAACGGGGAAACTTAACATTATTGAGATGCACAAAACCATGTTTCCCTCTCTCATAATAACTTCCAGTAGCACTTTGAATAAATTTGATAATATAACTGTCACTGGAAACAACTTTATCATCAGAGTAAACATATTTACTGTCATCAAAAAGAGGACCAAGGTCATAAACCGGATCAATAGAAGCAAGTTGTTCCATCCTGAAATATTTATTAGGCAAGCTATTTTCACAAGGAGCTTTAGCAAATTTGGAAAAATTAAACTCATAAGACTCTCAATCAAACTTAGTCAAAACTTTTTCCTTCCTACAATCTATGATAGCCCCACAAGTGTTCAAGAAGGGTCTACCAAAAATGATAGGACAAGTTTTACTAGCTGCCGAATTAAGCACTAGAAAATCAGCAGGATACTTAATCTTACCACAAAGGACATCCACATCCCTTACAATACCAATAGGGAAAATGGTTTCCTTATTAGCAAGGTGAATAACCACATCAATGTCCTCAAGCTCACAAGGACCAATTTCATGCATAATTTTCCAGTAAAGCTCATAAGGAATAGCAATAGAACTAGCACCAATATCACATAAACCATAATTGCAATGATCACCAATTCTCATAGAAAGCACAGGGACACTAGCTTTACTAGGATGAGAAATAATATTATAAGCATCTTCACAGAAGACAATGTGCTCATCCTCTATATTTCTAGTGACAAGATCTTTCACAATAGCTACCACAGGTTCAACATTTATTTGCTCATCAGGTTCCACAGTTTTCTTTCCAAAATATGATCAATAGTACAAACTTCAGTGCTTCTAACAGGAACATGACTAACAACATCTTTATAAGGTGCATGGTACTTATTCCACTTCTTTTTGGGAATTTCTATGTAAGAGGCAAAGGCTTTAAAACAATTGGAAATACTCTAGGAGTCAAGACCAAACTCATTACTAACATCACGGAAGTCATCAGTTCCCATAAAAGATTTTATGCATTCATAATCATAATTTATACCTGACTTTCTTCCTTTGTCATTCTCCCATGCTTCAGTGTTCTCTTGAATACAGTCTAGGAGATCCCATTTAGCTTCTTCCTTCATGTGTGTGAATGATCCAAGACAAGAAGCATCTAGTAAATCTTTATCATGAAGAGAAAGCCTAGCATAAAAGTTATTGATAATAATTTTGTTAGGGAGTTCATGAATAGGACATTTAAGCATTAGTAACTTCAATCTCCCCCAAGATTGAGCTGTACTCTCTCCATCATGAGGCCAAAAGTTATATATCAGATTTCTATCCTTATGAATTTCACTAGGAGGATAAAATTTAGAATAAAAGAGAGGTACTAATTCCTCCTGTTACATGGATTGTCCATTCTTCAGCAGCTTATACCATTCTTCAGCTCTCCCTTTCAAGGATATAGAGAGTAACTTCTTCTTCACCTGTTCAGTTGTGATACCTGCACACTTAAACAACCCGCATAATTCATGGACAAAAATAAAATGATCACCAGGATGGACAGTTCCATCCCCTAAATAATAATTATCCATAACACGATCAACAATACTTGTAGGTATCTTAAAAGGATCTATCTCAATAGGTGCTGGCTCATCTACTACCCTAACAGTGGTAGTAGTTTTACCAAACAGAAAACCAAGTGGGTTATCCATATTGGAAACAAAGTAACAAACAGAAATAAAAAACAATACTCACAATAGAAGTTTCCTTTAACAGTTCCACTCTTAAATAGCGCTTCACTCCCAAGCAACGGCGCCAGAAAATAGTCTTGATGACCCACAAGTATAGGGGGTGTATCGTAGTACTTTCGATAATAGGAGTGTTGATCCCAACGAGGAGCAGAAGGTTTTGACTAGTGGTACGGAGCAGGAAATCTCTGTAAATACTTAGCAACCGGATTTTTAGGGGTTTTCTGATAAAGCAAAGAAACAAAGTGCAATTAATAAAGACAACAAACAATTGCAGCAAGTGTCCCAATCCTTTCTTAGCAAAGGACAAGCTGGTGGAAATACTTATAAGGACCAAACGTTCTCGAGGACACTTGGGAATTCTGTCAAGTGCTTTCGCTTCAAATAGTTGAGTAGTCTTCTTTGGTGTTGTAAGTGTCGTGTGGGTGAACCTGTGTTAATTTACCGACCTTACTTGGACTAATACATACTTGTGATTAACCCCCCTACAAGAATCCGCAACTACAGGAAAGCAATTAAGATATAAACCTATCCACATCCTTAAACTCTGAGATCCTATGCTCCCTTGTGCAATGGTGTCCTAACGGGGTTTCAGGTTTCTATCACTGCAACAACCCCACAATTAGTAGCCAAATACACAATACATTCCCCTAGGCCCATAAATGGTGAAGTATCATGTAGTTGACGTTCACATGACACCACTATAAGAATAGCACCACAACTTAAATACTAAACCATTGAATAATATCTCAACACAAATCCACTACTAACAACATGACTTCTCCCATGTCCTCAAGAACTAAACGAACTACTCACAAGACATCATATGGATCAAGATCAAAGATGATATGGTGATGGATAACAATCTAAACATAAACAATAATCCAATGGTTCCACTCACAAGCATCAACTACAATAGTAATCAACACCAGGAAAGTTTCCCTTAAGAACTATGCAAGTATTCAACACAATTGTTACAACGAGATGGAGTGGTGATGATGGTCCTGGTGGAGATGATGGTGTGGATGATGATGATCCCGATGAAGTCTAGCTTGATGACAGTGTTGATGGTGATGACCTCCCCTCTCCAGGAAGTAATCTCCTCGGCAGAAATCTGTCTACCGGAGAGATCTTTCTCTCTCGGTGTTTTCTGCCCCGCAGAGGCGGCGGAATATTTCTGTGGTTGCTCTCCGTGTTTTAGGATTTTGAGGAGAAGATATAGGCGAGAGGGCGGAGCCGGAGGCGGGCCAGGTGGGCCACACCCCCTGTAGGCGCGACCCAAGGGTGGCCCACACCTGGGGGGTGTGGGCCCCCTGTGGTCCATCTCCGCCTCTGGGAAAATATGATTTTACATAATTTTTATGGTATTTTTATGATCTTCGTGAAATTGCATCAAAACACCTCTTTATCCATCAGAATCCTGACTCCGGCAGTTCATCCTCCAAGAATCATCCAACATGCAAAAACAGATGAAAAGACATAAGTAACACCTCTTAATAAGAAATATATCAATGACCAGAGGCAAATTATGATATAGAATGGTGATGCAAATTGGACGTATTAAGCCTCCATATGAACCCATCATCTTCGGTGATCGTCGCATCAATGTGGAAGTGCGACGATCCCGGATTAACGAATAGATTGACATCATCCTTCCAAATCAGGGCCAGACCCCCACTTCAACCCACACAGTTTATTACTTCCATGTGAGGCATGTTCAAGAGAATCTTGATTATCTTCATTCGCTCCTTGTCTAACTTTGTTTCCGACAAGAAGAGCACGTCAGGATCTTCAACCTTCACGAGATCGAGAAGGCCCTGCATTGTCGGCTGATTCCCAAGCCCCCGGCAATTGAAGGCTATAGCTTTCATTGATTACTACATGGCTAAATGGGCAGCCCCGCATCTGAGTTGGATCCATTGCCACTTCTGTGCTTCTTTTCCTTTCCTTGGCTCGAGTTAGAATCAAAACTCAAGTGCTCGCCCACAGCCTCCCTTGGCCTCCCCGCAGGGATCAAAGCAAGGGACATGTCATTGTCAATCTACTCGATCAACCCACCATCAGTGAATGCTGCATCAGAGCCACCATTACCCACTCCAGGCTTTCGCTTCTTCAGAAGATGGACAAAAGGGGGTCAACACCAGAGGACAACTGCTTTGCAATTTCAGAGACCTTTGAATTTTCTGCGCAACCCTTTCTAGGTGGTGAATTTATGACCTAATCTCCATGTTTCATATCATTTTCCTCTCTTAGGGTTTTGCTGGTAGCGAAGCTCGGACCCGATTTCTTGCTACCCCACCCCGCTCCTTTGAGCCACTGTTCCAGGAGGCAGAAGCAGCGGCCTGCTCAAAGGATTGCATCTTTCTTTTGCGCTCCTCTAGCGCATGCAGGTTTCCATCAAAGGGGATCTTGCCATGGGCATCCCAATCTGCTGGGGTCCTACATTCAAGCTCGCTGTGTCCAATCAAGCCACATCCAAAGCAGTAAAATGACAGCTTCTCATACTACAGATAGAAGCTGGCATCGCAGTTCTCCCTTCTAATGGTCACCCAACGGCGTAGAGGCTGGTGAAGGGGGATACAAACCTTTGCTCTCAGGAAAGTCCCACAAGAAAACCCAAGGTCATCCACATCAACTGAACAATTTTTTGTCAATCATTTTGGCAATTTTCAGCCCCCTTTTATCATTCATCCACTCATAAGGCAGGTCCATAATTCAAACCCAGATGGACATTGAGTCGAACCTGATTTCTGATGGGCAGAGATGAGGGTTGTGCTCCTGCAGTATCACAGCATGTCTTGTCCCCACCATCCATGGAGATCCTCCCAGAGCCTTGTCTCTGTCCACCTTATTTTCAAAGTCAACGATGAACACATTGCCGCCAACGGTGCGAATGCGGATCCCCCTAGGATTTCCCTAGGCCGGCTTCATAGTTGCCCGAATTGTCTGAATGTGTGTCACGTTTGGTGACATCACCTTGTCGTATAGAGAACAAATCTCTAGCCCCGGCGACGCCAACTCTTCGTCGTCGCTCATCTTGAGCACCTCGACCTCGTCGGACGGCAGATTGAGGCGCCCCATCATGGAGTTAACCCCCTCCGCCACCTCCTCTGTCCTGGCTCCCACCTCTGCCATCACCATGAGAAACCGAAACTGGGTAGAACGGGAGACAAAAAAAGTCACCAGCAGCTCGAGAGCACACCAGCCAAAAGAAACACCCACCGCTAGTCGAGACTCATGGGGTAAAGGTTGCACTCACCAACTTGAGCGAGGCAAAGGATCGAGCTCAGAAGGCGCCGCCGGCAGTATCTAACCGCAAGGAAAGGACTGGGTGCCCCGGAGCTAGAGGGGGCCATGGTGGCAGGTGGCGATCGCCGGGAGAGGGCGACGGAGGCTAGTGGTGGAGAATCATGCAGGCGCTTAGCGGCAACAAAGGGACGAGGTCGCTAGGTGAGTCGCGGGAGCCTATTTTTTTGGCATCGTTTTTTCCCTCCCTGCTTGACATCGTTATTTTGAGTTGTGTACATTTACTTCAAAAAAAAGTTATTTACGTTTTCAGATAATAGTTTCTGTTACTAATAAGAAGATGTCATGGTTCCTATTTCCTCCGTTTCAAAATATAAGATGTTTTAGCTTTGTGAAGCAAATATATTTAGACTTTTTAATACGTAGGTTCAGTCTGGTTTGAAGTGAATCTACACACTAAAGCAAGTTTAGATACATTTTCTTCATAAATATAAAACATCTTATATTTTAAAATGGAGAGTATACTACTCTTTCCGAACCATATTAATTGACTTGAATTTGTTAAAATTTAAATAAACCTATATAGTGTTTAGATTCCTTCAAATCTTGACAAATGTGAATCAGTTAATATAGGTCGAAGGAGTATAACAAAGATGACATGTTGGACGAGAGGGTCAACACTATTAGTACAAGAATAAAAATAAAATAAGAGTGAGCCCATAGATTTGAGAGGGAACGATAGAGAGAGGGGATCGACATATACCACCGTTCCCTGTCCATCTGTCTCTTTCCTCCGTCTTAAATGCCACTTTATTTTGTTCTGCGACACTTAAATGCGACGGTTAAAAACGGTTGCTGTCGACCCAACAGTGTGTCAGCACCGCCCAGACCCCAGAGCTACAGCTCCAGAACGTCAGAGCCGCAAGTCTGTTGGCAAGAAATGCTAGCCTCGTCGTGGTGGACTTGGTACACGCCGTAGTCTCGCTCCTACCATTGCTTGTATGCATCCCCATGCCGTGCCCCACGCATGGACACCCAGGGCTAGCCCTCACACGACTCCACGTCGCGCTGCCTCCCCTGCCTGCCAGTGGGCCCGGCGTCTCCATAGGAGAATAGGCATGTGTCAACTGCGACGAGCCGGAGAACCAACCGCGGTCGCGCATGCAGCAACAGTGCTTGTATAGCTAACTACTACTGTGCGGTGGTACGTACGCGCTCTTTCCGACCGCGCGCCGGCCGACCGCGGGTGGGGGACCCAACCGAGATCGAGCGTCTCCACTCTATTCCTCCATGCATGGACCAGCAGGGCATGGGCGCCTGTACTGCACTCGGCGGGCGTCGTCGCACCGAGGTGTACGTTTTTCGACCGCTCCATCGGCTCGATCGACCAGCATGGGGCGAACGTCGTCTCGCCCGTTTCGACCTGTGGCTACCGCTCGCTCGCTCACGTGCGCCCTCGGCGCGCCGACCACCGGCGTGGCGTGGCGAGCCGAGCGCCGCGCCTAGCTACCTAGCTCTTCATATTCGACCAGACGCCAACATGCGCACCACCAGACGCCAACATGCGCGCGCGGCCGCGTACGTACGTACGTACGTAGCCTACCGTATTCGCCGCTCAACCACCTTAGTAGTACTGTACGTACGTAGCCTACCGTATTGAATCGCGCTCGCGACGACGTTGCATGCATGTGGTTCCCTCCACTGCGGGACGAACAGTGCTCGTCCAAGCCGAGGGCGGCGGTGCACCATGCATGCACATACATGTGCGGGCCTGACATTGTTTTGGAGCGGCCGGAGGAAAAGACAATGGTAATAAGTACACACCGGTCGGCCGTGTACTTGCTTGCTTTGCACTGCCCACTCTTTCTCTCTTTGACCCGCCCAGCCCATGGACTCGGGTGGCGGTCTAGGATCGGGGGCACACGACGGATCTCGACTCACATGCGTGGCGGTGGCGGAATGTTTTCCCTTGGACTCGTGCTGGGACACGGGAATATTCGCATGCCCTTCCAGTACTATAGGTCATCCAAGTGCATCGACAGTCAATCAAACGTACGGCGGCTCTCTTTTGGGGATCCCTAAACAATGGGCCACCCGGCCAGGGCTTGCAAGCCATACAAGTGTCTCCCCGCTCCCGGGTTTCTCGCCTCGCTTACCCTACGTAACAGCCTGCCTAACTGCCCCTGCTTCCAATAAACAAGTAGTCGAGAATCCAAAGACAAAGGTTAGTGAGACAGCACATCTCAAAACAAAAAAAAAGGTTAGTGAGACAGCAGAGCTTCTTCTTCGTCAAGAAACAAGTACTATACCCGTTGCTTTCTCTCTCCGATTAGGCTACCTTGCCGCATGTCAGTACCACCTACCTAACCGTTCAAACGAACCAAACCGTGCATAGGTACTGTCGTCATGTAAATTTGTCAAGATACGGGGACGTCAAAGATTAATTAGGTACGGCAAGCTAGCTACCATTATATATACTCCCGACAGATCAGCAATACGTGCGTAGAGCAACATTATGAAGACACTTGTTCTTGCTCCCAAAAAATAAAATAAAGACACTTGTTGGCTTCGAGCGAACATATACAACTACTAAACTATGAGATCTGGTGAAGCGCGCGCGTACGTAGTTTCCTCGAATCCTCGTCACCTCCCTTGCGGCACGTACTAACACATGCTGCTAGCTAGCGCTGCATCCGGTTCCTGTCATGAGTCACCACGTACGTGTAGACAACGACGGACGATGCCGAGCTGTAATGGACGGTGCACAGCGCTCTCCGTCGCGTCCGTGCTCCACCGGCAAAGCTAGCTCCTGGTCGAGGACTCGTTCAGTGTCTGCATGCGACTAGTGTCTGTGTCTTGCACGCATCAGAAACATATATCTTGGTTTGTCCTCGTTTTTCTACGTATCTAGTCCAGGTCTAGTGTGCATGTGAGAAGGAAAGGAGAGAAGATCGGCGACATATGCAACTACCCATCAGATGCTTACTGAAAATTCATTGCCAGATTTCTATGCTACACAAGTCATTATATTATTTAACCTGATTAATTATCGTCTGCTTCTGGTAACATCTGATAACGACAGATGCAGGTTGAGAATGTCATCGATTACCTCACTTGCTGTGATTTCTTGTTTATTTCTGATGAGAATATGTTTGTCTCTACATGCATGCCAGGCGTGGAGGCCTACACGCTTCACATACAGGACTCGCAGACAGTATGTCTACATGCCCGGCCGTTTGAACAAGTAAAAAACTACCTTGTGGGCACTCGGCGGCTTGCATGCATTCATGCCTATTGCTTGTAAGGTTGTAGAACATGCATAGACACGGCCCTTTAATTTGACCCTGTCGGCGTCAAAAGGTGTATATGTGCTTAATTTAAATAAAAGTACAGTGCAAGTGTGCTTGTTACACTTACAATGCACGTTCCCTTGGAGGATATGCTAGCAAGCTAGAGCATGCATGGAAATGAGGGAAGCATGCATGCGCTGTCTAGAATCATGTAGGCCTACATTATACTTGTTTTCCGTGCTGGTTGAAAGTTAGTACAGATTAAAGTGCCATACAGTATGTGCCCAGTAACTCCCAGCCGCTACTACTTGCAGGCCAAGAAAGAAGAATGTGTTATTTTGCCTGCCTACCTCACTACTACATGGAAGCTGCCAGCTAGATAGCTGTTCATCATATATCTCCAGTGTTGATGCGTGCATGTACCGGTACATTCAGTTCCAGGTGCTACCTAGCTGTTCTCATGATCAACCGAGCCGAGCCGGTGTGCATGTCAGAGACGTTAGATGTTCACAGCAGAGATTCCCCCCTCCAAAACCTAGCTGCCCATGCACGCACACAGTATCGGTGATGCTGCTAATTCCTGTTTGTTACATGTGTTCTTTCTCAATCTACCCAAGGTACTCACGCAAAGTAAAATGCCACATTTTTATTGTGCACCATGCATGCAACTTGCAAAGCATGCATGGTCGGAGTCATGGTTGGGGAGCCGGTAGAGACTTGGACTTGCGAGAGTCTCCCAGCCGCTGCAAAGCGAGCACAAGGGTGGCGTGGGCCCGGCTCCATGCATGACACACTAGAACAGAGGCTTAACATATATGGTAGCTTCACATGCGAGATTAGTAGAGCACGCCTCTCTCTCTGGTTCCAAAGTCTAAAGTTTTTGGCGCAATCTCTGGACGTACGTACGACGCGCGCGCAGATATATTCCCTACCTAGCAAGCTAACTAAAGTTTTTTTTTCTACGAGTCAAGGCAACGTGCACACTCTGTCGCGCGCGTATGTGTACGTACGTACGTGTAGGAGCACGCGACCGGCCAAAGAATTACATAGAGCTTTGACGTACGGTGGAATCTTGGAACCGATGCCATTTGAAGAAGATGTCTGCGCAATGCTTGCTTGTGAAACTTCTACCACATGTGTGTTTATGTTTTGTGTACGAAATCCTGCTACCCAGATCGAAGCTAGCTTAATTTATTCTAGAAATTTTACCAGTACCAAGTGCAAAAAAAAAAGAAAACTAGTAAGCAAGAACTTTTGACTTGTTGACATGAGAAATATTAAGTACATGTCAATGCTCTTTTTATTCTTCCTCGAAACAGACTTTTGGTCCACTATATTAATTAGCAACTACAAGATACAACGAGTCTCGAAAGAAACAAATGCAGGGGCAACAAAAAACACAAGCCCCCTCTCCCCCCCCAAAAAAAATGAGACAAGGAGACTCACAACCTGCGCCCTCCGAAAATGTTCCAGCACACTTGTAGCACAGAATCTTCAAGTATCGAGCAGCACCTTCAAGAAGAAAGGGAACATTGCTTCCCTGACCAGTGCACTAGTCCTAGGGTTTCCCCTGGCACATGGAGGAATGTGGACGAAGGATAGCCACGATGCCCTACAGGAAGGAATGGTGCTACCCGAAGCGGCACTGCGTTGGTATTAGGCGAGCGGACAAGGATTTCTCCCAAAACCCTATCCACAACGCTTAGACACTTTGTTGCTAAGATTCCCTGCGAGGTCGAAGCCTCAACACGAGCAAACTCGATGCCCACCAGCACTACGGTCACGAGGCTGCCATTGTCGTCTCACCGTAGTTATTGTCACGAGACCAGCAGAACTGATGCAAATGCCAGCCTGCATCGGGTCAGTGGTACCGCGACCGTGGGGGATGAAACTGTGACCACTGTCCAAGGCGGTAATCGAACGGACGTGGCAGTAGAACACGGTCCTCGAGGGCAAGACCGGTGCAGGTGCTTTTCCTGTTTATTGTTTATTATAGAAAGAGTATGACAATTGACAATATATGGAAATACCCCCGTGGAATTTATTTTCCGTTGATCGATTGCATGACCATGAGCCACACACTGCATGCATGCATCCATGCTTTGATTAGCAACATGATGCAAATTATTAGTGCGGACTGCTGCCACATTAGTGAAAGGACGCATGCAAAACAGCCCACAGATACACAACATATTTCCTGGGGGCGGTAGCTGCAGGTATCGATCGGTCCCTTAGAAAAAGTTCATCTATCATATGTGGCGCGGGAGAAAGCCAGCTCGAACCACCACTAGTAGACCCCCAAAAGGCACCGGAAACCATGCACAAAAAGCTAAACAAAACGCACGCACGCACTCGCGTCCAAGATCTCGGCCCAATTCTCCCTTTTTTTATTTTACTCTTTCAATACAGTAGAAATAGTACTACAGAGACAGACATTTCAAAGCAGGAGGGCAGCAAACAAAGATTTTCACCGTACATGGGTGGGTTGGAAACTTGGAATAAGCGGCCGGCCCCCACATGGCGGTCAGAGTCAAATGGTCAAATCAGACGACCAGTTCTTCGACCAGGGGATCGGAGCCTTTTGTTTTTTTTTCCTTTTGTTTTTGGTGCGAGTGGCAGCACAAGGCAGGCCAGAGGGGCGTACCGTACGTAGGCGCCTGGGCCCCGGCCGCGTGCGCCGGAGGCCGCGGCCAACACGTGGCCCTTTTCGCGCCGGGCCCGGCGCCTCAGCTGCTAGTGGCGACAGAGCGCACTTGTAGGCCCAGATGGACTCTTGTCTCAACCGAGTCCATGCTTCGCTTCCCTGTTTGATCACGACAAGTCCATGCTAATTTATTCACAATCTCACGGGAAAAAAAGGAAAATAGTATTCACAATGCTAACGTACTTAGTACAAAAGATGGTAGACATTGATTATATATTTTTATGTCAAAATATATGTCCGCTGGGATCAAAGCTAATTTGCAGGATTAAATAGGATCGTTGATATTAGGATATGGGCTTTTCATGATGTTTAGTGCTACTACGTTTCACTAAACTGTACTCTTGGGATGTTAGTACGATTCACTAAACTGTACTACATTGCTTTCAGACCTTAAATTCGCGCAAGGACAGAATCTTCATCATTAAGTGGTGTATATCTTGAATATCCAGGGGTTTAATTGCATGCCTTTATATACTGGCCACAGATTCTCCTATTTATGATCACAAGTATTATTTTTATTTAGGGTGCGATTAAATTGTATTCCCAATGTTCTTTGACTTTGGCACTAAGGAAATTTATCTACTTCCCCGGCAAAAACTATGAAATGAATGCAGTTCACTGAGACTCTAGATCAAAAATATATTGAAGAGGGTAAATAAAAAAATGAACGAACACATCTGCAGCGCAGAGGCACACATGTTGAACCCGTTCGTGAGATCCATTGGTCGAATCCCGTTGGCTAGGAATATCACAAACCTTGAGAACGAATCACTAGCTTGGTGGTTAGAGCTAAGGGTGTCGTGCCAGTCCATCCAAGTTCGACCTGTAGGACGTGCTCAAATTAAATAGGGTGCTATCCCGTTTAAAAAAAACACTAGAGAGGTCTCATCTATCTAACATCGTATAGCCAAGGGATAGATTCTTTCCCCGTTGGTTAATATTTTTAAGAGGATGAGATTTTTTCATTTTGCAAATAAAAAAAGGATTGGACAACAACACGACCAATTCAAGGTGCGGCGCTTGGCCACCCTCCCACGCCATCTTCGCTCAGGACTCTCCCCCATCACGAAGTTCACACACAGGCAGCCAAAATAGGTAGCTCGGAGAAAAGGTCACACGGTGAGACTGGAGTACAAACATTCGAGCCATGAACTCTTGAAAAAAAACTTGTTTGCACATTTAACTTGCGTAGTTAACAATAGGCACGACACGTGGAAAGTACCACCCCACCATTGGCATGTGTAACTTATCCGAGTTTCGGGCGGTGCTCCGCCTAAAAGATACCACTAGATGACATTACTATCCTCTATCTATAAACTGACATGGCGTTACTGAAACACGTAGAAGATATATCTATGGCAACACGTTTTGTACGTCGGAACAAGTATATCAACACAGTTTAACTTGTAGAAGTATACAAAATTCATATGCAACACAATTAACATGATTTGCAAATGCATAGAATTGTGAAGCCAAAATGGCTATTTCTTCATGTTCTAAGCCCCCAAGGCAACCAGGGAATCAAAATTACACATGAGAAATTCCAAGAGGTGGGCCAGCCCTCATCTCTATATATAGGCCTGGCGTCCACCGCCCACAATCATCAAACCACCTTCCTCTCCTTTCCTCCACAGTCCCCAAACCGTCGCCATCGCAGAGGCAGCATCGATCTCCCCCCCCTCTTTCTTTGCTCCGTCGTAGCCTACGCATCTTGTAGCTAGCTTTTCTCCCGCCGCTTCTTCGGTCGATCTCTCCCCTGTGCGTTCTTGCCATGACGAACCACGCCGCCTTCACCGCCGAGGACACGGTCACCGCCGTGGCGGCGCCGGTGCAGGCGGCCCGCCATTTCTCGTCGTTCCCGCCGCGCAGGGCGCGACTGCAGGAAGGCCGCCCTGGGCCATGGACCTCGCCGCCTCGGGGTGCTGAGGCCGGGTCTCTGCTGGACTCCATGAAGGCCTCGTCGCCCCGCCACGCCAAGCTCGCCACCGGCGCCGACCACGAGGACTGGATTGTAAGTTTCAGATATATGCGTGCATGGCTCCGTCTTGGTCTCTCTCTCTTTCGCCCTATCTCCTCGGACTGAAGAAATAATCGGTGGCCTGAAAAAATCGCAGGAGAAGCACCCGTCTGCATTGGAGTGGTTCGAGGCCGTGCTGGCGGCGGCGAAGGGGAAGCAGGTTGTCATGTTCCTCGACTACGACGGCACCCTGTCGCCGATCGTGGAGGACCCCGAGAGCGCCGTCATGACCGAAGACGTCGGTTTCCTCTCCGATCGATCCCCTCTTCTGTCCACAAGCTAGCTAGGCGCTCCCTAGCTAACTCTCTCCCCATGTCGTTATTCTTACCGCGGTTTATTTTTCTTTTCTTTTTGACTGACGCAGATGAGGGATGCGGTGAGGGCCGTGGCCCAGCATTTCCCGACCGCCATCGTGAGTGGGAGATGCAGAGACAAGGTACATTCCACTCCAGTGCCACCAAATTCTACTCCACTTTCTTCTTGGTCCCTTGCTGCTTTTTACATTTTTTTTTGGTGCCCTTTTTTTCCTCCTCTTCCTTCTCTCGGGGTCCCTTGCATCCGAGGCATGCACACTGTAAAAGGAATCTTCCAGGTTTCCGTTTTGTAATATTTGCGCGTGATTTTACCGTGCACATGACATGGCATATATATGCCTGCCGCCTTTCTTGGCTTCGAGCGAGCGAGCGTGAACCTAGACGCCATAGACACAACAGTACATGCAAATAAAGATCTCCTACTATAGCAAAAAGGAAGCGTTTTAATGAGCGTCCTACAAAAAGGCCTGGACCCTTTGCTTGTTCTTCCTTTTCCTACTACACTTTAAATGCACCTCTTTCCCTACCATGATTTGCCTGCTACTACAAGAATACTCCTACACTGTATAAATACAAATTAATTTTTATCTGACCATGGTTGATATGGTTGTGGTGCAATACCAGGTGTTTAACTTTGTGAAGTTGGAGGAGCTGTACTACGCCGGGAGCCACGGCATGGACATCAAGGGCCCCACCACAGTGTCCAACCACAAGGCAAAGGTTAGTTAGTCCACATCGATCTCCCTCCCTCCCTCTCCAAAACTTTTTGTCTTGACTTATTCTCTCTATCTCTCCACAGTCTGTACCTTTTCTTCACGACATCTCCCTTGAAAGGGACTTTTCCTTGGTCATAATTTGCACACATTTTTGTATGCATTAATCAAGTACGTAGCACCTTGACAGTCTGATGATTTAGTGGTTTGTCTACGCAGGCTGACGAGGTTCTGTGCCAGCCGGCGATCGAGTTCCTGCCGGTCATCCAGGAGGTAAATAATTGTCTTCCCCTGAGAATTAATCAACCCTTGAATTGAATCGGTGCACTTTCTCCCCAAGCAAGTCCACAGTCCACACTGCTTATTCTAGAGTACCACGACACATATACTTAAGAAAGCTAGTGGAGTGTAAAATACTGATAGGCGACTTAGTAAGTCTGATTTGCTGACTAAGTTTTCCATATATATGTTCAGGTGTATCAGACGCTGACGGCCAAGATGCAGTCCATCCCGGGCGCTACGGTGGAGAACAACAAGTTCTGCCTCTCCGTGCACTTCCGCTGCGTCGCCGAGGAGGTAAAAAATTTCGTACTGAAAATACAACACACACGTTTTTAATCGCCTGGTTAATTAACTTTTGCTAACTTTGGCATGCATAAGTGCAGGAGTGGGATGGTCTGGGGGAGGAGGTGAGGGCGGTGCTGGACGGCTACCCCGACCTCTGCCTCACCAAGGGGAGAAAGGTGCTGGAGATCCGGCCGTCCATCAAGTGGGACAAGGGCAACGCCCTAGAGTTCTTGCTCGAGTCTCTCGGTGCGTTACACCACACTATACATATACACGACATCCAAAAGATATTGCTAGCTCATGTTCAGTTACTACTTCCTATAATCGTATTTATTAGTACCTTGTTATTATTAAGTAATTAAAAGATCCTAATAATATCTCTTTTGGATCTTTTTATCTTGATTGATGAAGGTTATGCGGGGCGTGGCGATGTTTTCCCCATATACATCGGGGACGACCGCACCGACGAGGATGCGTTCAAGGTACGTGCTCGATCGTATAGTGCGCACAGCACTATGCACGCATAAATCACCTTCACTTTTGCACTGATGCTACGGCAAAGAAAAGCAGATGAACTGATGCCTTTTTTTCCAAAAATGAAACTCTAGGTTCTGCGCAACATGGGACAGGGCATCGGGATACTTGTCACCAAGTTTCCCAAGGAGACCAGTGCATCCTACTCTCTGCGTGAGCCTGCAGAGGTATGTAACTATAAACACCTATATACTACTTACCACTATATGTTACACTTATGCATCGCTGCAGGCATATATATGGAATGTAGTAGCTGCATGCCTATTCCTGTGGAGTGTCTAGTGTCTAGCTAGAGCTACTAGTTAGGTGCATCACATATATATGCTCTCGAACTGCTTCCTTCTAAAGTTGATTGTCCGGAGAAAATAAAGCAGCGCAAAGTTAATTAGGTGTTACTACTTTTCTTCTAGTGATGGATTTTGACATGTAATTTGACCTTGGTGTGGCACATATATGCAGGTGAAAGACTTCCTTCGTAAGCTGGTGAGGAGCAACGGGATAAAGGGCTAGTTCATCGATCATCAACCAGCAGCTGATATTAGCTCTAACTCGACATGGAGAGAGAGCAAAACTATATAATTAAGCTAGATCTAGTCTTGGGCTTTGTTTTTTTGTGTGTTAATTAGTAGAAGAAGAAGAATGCATGCATGCGTGCATGCCTGCGTGTGTTGGGATCGACATATAAGATCGAGCAGTGGCCCTAGGCCTCGATCGGCTTTGAAGGTTTCTATTACTGTATCCTTCTGGCGCTCGAGGCCTTGTTGTAATTAGCCTTTCCCTAGCTATGATGACAGAAATAGGAGTGGCAAAGTAGCCCTCCTTTTTCTCACCCGCACTATGGAAATCCTTGTTGTTGTTGGTTGCTCGTCATTCATCAACTTGTGTGATATGTGATGTGGTTCATATGTGATGATCGAACTTTTTAAGTGATTGTTATGCACTGCTATGGTTAGTCGGAGGAGTTACTGCGGTTGTTGGTGGGAAACGCATGCATGCGGTTAAGCGAGGCCAGAAAAGGGCACGAGGGGGAGCCGAAAGCAAAGTGTACCGTGCACAGTGCTGCTTGTGGCTTTGCTCGGTTGGATGCGCCAATAGTTCATGGATGCATGTGTGACTAGTCAGAACTAGCTCGGCGACTGCACCGGCCGGCCGGCTTTGCTTGCATGCTCCTGTACGGCCATGCCTGCGCCTTCAGATGGACCGATCAATGCAGCCCGGCCGGCCGCGGCTGGTACCGGAGTAAATTTCTGAGAATCATACCCGACCGATTACCGAGACGGCGATCGACGGATCTCCCATGCAATGCAATGCAATGCAATTGGCCCTCCCCTTCTCGATGCAGGAAAGGGACGGCCGGCCGGAGGGAGATTAAAGCTGCCGGCGCTATGCGTGGATGCATCATCAATGGCGTGGTGCCAAAACGTACGTACGTTCCCATCGGTCGAAAAGGGCCCGATCGATGGAGGGGGTAGAGAGTAGAGAGGTACTACTAGTAGTACTTTGGATGGCGCCATTTCTCCACGGGTTCCGATGGGTAGAAACGGCAAGGATCCACATGGTGGGGCGACTGAGCTTTTCTGATCGGTTCGAGCTGCTCTGCGACTGCTGCTGCTCTGCGAGGGAGGGGATGGAGGGACCATGCATACTGCATATGGGAAGATGGAGACCGGCCGGTAGTTTTCCTCCTCCTCGCCTCTCCTCATTGAATGCGCGCACGCGACAGACGACAGGCGACGAGCGGCAGATCGCAGCTGAAACAATGCGCCGGTGCTGATGCCGATGCCGGCATGCTGCGCGCCCACCCGCCCCCACGGCCCACGGCACCGCGCGCGCCCTTCGATCTGTCTGTCTCGACACGCAGGCCACATGTTCCTCCCTGACCACCAAAGCGCGCCTTCCCCTGCAGCGTGTCATTAATTTCGGCGTATCGGATCCATCGGCCGGTGCAGGGCTGCTGCTGCGCCCATGCTTCCATCGATCGGCCGCAGCATCCGCCTCATGTATCGGAGTAGTACTTCCCCACCCACATTAACTATGGATCGATCGATCGGTTCTTGCTTGCACACTATACACATGCATATCACCGACCTCTAGCTAGCTACCTCTCCTATGGTGTGAGACTCTACGTACGACAGTAGATTTTCGCGATAGCTTGGTGATCGTGAGGTAGGCTAGCTAGGGCCGGACCAACGACCAATTAATTAAAATCGGCATGTGTATGAGCACTGAGATCGTGTGGTCGTAGTCGCTGTTAATCTCACTCTTGACGGATCGACCATATATATTCCGATGGAGACACGTATACGTTGTGTCGTCGGTCGGCATCTCGATTCACTTGCAAGTTGCGACACGCACGCACGCACGCACGATTATGTGCTCCTAAGATCGATCTTTTTTACTTACGGAGTAGTAGAAACAGTAGGGGAACACCAAATCTTCTCGTCACCGAATCTGCCCTACATACGCCGGAGAGAGTAAGCTAAGTAGTACCTAGCTATAGCTAGAGTATACGAGCTTCCTCTTTCCAAACTTCCTTTTGTTCGCAAGGCCAGCTTCCCTTTTGACCCAAAGGAGCGAGAGACATCGACATGGGCATCACCGCCGCACGAGATGCGCCTCCCTGCTTTCCAAATGCTAATCAGATTCTCCTTGCGATTTCGTCGTCGATATTTCTGACCCCGATCGATCGAACTTGATTAACTTAGACGACGACACAGCATGCAGCTAGAGCCGATCGATGCCCATGTGATCTGGTGAATCGGCAACGCCGTACAGAGTAAAGGCTAGTATGGATCAAAGGCAACCACCACCCGTGCCTCTGGACCAGGAGCATAGCCGGCTGGCTGGCTGGCCATAGAGAACGTAGCACAAGCCCTCTTTATGGCAGCCTAGCTCGTACTGGAAATGCCCCGTACGTGCCTTAACGTGCAAGATCGAACACTACACTACACTACGCTACGCTAGCGGACAAGGACGCCAGTACGTGGAAAGCCGTTTTAGGAAGTGCTCCGTTGCGAAATCTGGCCAGGGGCTACGGTCGAGTTGGACTCCACTTGACTGTTCACGTACGATCGATGCATGCATATGGGCTCCCCGCGCACAAAGCATATATATTCCTTGGTCCCGAAAACTGCACTCGCGTAAAAATTTCGTCGTGAAACAAAACAATGTGTACCTGAAAGGCCACATGTCAGTGACGCTTTTGATAATGACATGTACTATAGTAGTATACAGTGAGCACTTCCATATTGTGTGTACCAATGGCGACCACAGGTTCAGCAGTTTGCACCTAACAATGGTGGTTAATTTAGGAGGTGCAGTGGGGGGACCTGACCTAATTCATTAGCTTTGATCGGTGGATCATCGGTGCCATGCGTGGAAAGATGCTAGCAGCAGCAGCGGTGCAACCCCCCATGCTTTGTGTGCACAAGCTAAAGAGAACAATTAACTAGTACTATGTGCCTTAAGCTTGCATAAACAAGGAGCCGACACACACTGGCCGGGTTGGAATAATTGGAGGCATAAGAGGGAAGAATGCTTGGGAGCCAACCACTTAACCTCAAACCTGTGCAGAAAGCAAGCCCACTTTTCCGGTGATATATATATTTACAAATGATTGGTGTACATGCATATGCATGCTCTGTCTATCTAGGCCCGCAACGCATAATATACTCCTATCAAAGCTCAAAGCGAACGCCACTTGTGGTGAATCGATCGGTGAATCTCCCTCCTCTTGTTATTTATTGGTGGATTATTATTGGATTGATGGAACCCCAATACTTAAGCATATATATGTCACGAATCAGGGCTACAATGAGGCGGTCACATGCTGGTCACATTCGCAGCTAGCTAGGGGGCCGGCCGGCGATGCGGTGGTCGAGTCAGTGACAGTGTGCTTGCGTTGCGTTGTTGCATCGCCTGTGCTAAAAGGGGTTCTCTCTTAGGGTCCAAAGCGATGACAAGACCGTGCACATGCATCATCGCTCGATCGCGATCGCCAAGCAGCTAGCTAGTTGCGGCGGCAGTGCTCGCTGCTTTGGCACGTAGCTTTATGTTTTTATCGTTCCGTGGAGCATGCATGGTGGTGGTCCTGCTAGCTTGGTCCTCGATCGATCGAGCGCGCGCGCGGCGGCCGCCGTGGTGAAGCGAAGTGTCTCGTGCGTGCGTGCTCCGGCGGGTCACGGGGCGGTGAGTGCGTGGCCACGGCGGAAAAGGCGAAATATACGGAGGAAAGACGAGCGAGTAAAGCCGCCGGGGCGGAAAAATAATAGCGTGCCGTCTTTGGTTTTGGAAAGGAACCGTGCCGGGCAAAGGGAAAGATCAGTGCGTGTTACATATGCGTACGTGGCTGCTAAGCATATGCATGTGGTTGTATGGGTACCAGATGATTGAGTGCAATTGCAGGACACCCCCGCGCGTTGCTAAATTATTGGATCCTTTGCACTTTAGTTGCTTGCTCAAACTGAACTGCTTGACCGTTTGGTTCATCGACATGTAGATATACTCGATCGATCAGTATCTACAAACGTTATGTTTAAGTTTGAACACGGATATCAACTACAGATCCTAATTGGTAGGCCAACCTTCTCAAGTTTTCATCTACTCCATGTTTTTTTTTTACTTTTCTTTTTACCAAACTAGTCCCCTCTTATTGATTTCATATAAACAAAACCGCCAATTTTTACAGGAATAAAAGCATCAATCAAACTAAGAAAAGAAAACAACAGACCAGGCCCAGTCTGCAACAAAATAGAGAAGCACCACACACCTAGGTAAAACAGTTTACAAACCAAAAGAAAACAAGTTCAGAAATTTTGAAAGAAAAACTAGCCGATTACACACAGACCACCGAAACATGTTCATCCTGTGAGACTTGCAATTGAGGGTGTCCATCTAAAACATCTCGAATACGTTTCTTTTATCACCAGCTTCAGCATCAGCACCCATCCTCAAGTTTTCTTCTATCTTGGCTTATCTGTAGCAATGTCCAGGGCATTAAGCATGCTATAGAGTCTGTATATAACATTAGCAGGATCATCGGGAATTTTTTCCTGAAGCACATATCATATCTGGTCTTTCAGATTATCCAGCAGACTACTGCCCCACCACACATCACTATATTACGTTGATTAGTAGGTAAGGATCACGGCAGTCACCAACAAGGTCCATTGAGTTATCAGGTGGTCTATAACCAGACAAATATCACAAAGCACCTCCTGCTGCATAAGTTTAGCCACCACACATCCAAAGAGTAGATGATCCATTGTTTCCTTATGTGAGCATAAATGGCACTGCTCATTACCAGTCCACCCTCTCCTTGTGAGATTATCCTTGATAAGAATGCTATTTCTAAGCATCAACCAAAGAAAAACCTTGACATTTAGAGGAATTTTAACTTCTAGATATATGTTTATGGGGAGACACACCATTAGATCTTAATTGCAAATACGAATCCTTAACTTTGAATTGCCCACTTCTCCTTATCCTCCATTTCACTCCATCTTTTTCTTCACTTAAGACCGAGCTCTTCAAACTCTCTCTCGCTCCGTCCCATTGTTCTGCAGTTTCTACATATAACAACCTCCTGAATCTAACAGATCCAATTCCATTTTCCTTGAATGTTCTAAGAATAACATCCTTACCAAAAGTGAGGTTAAACAGTCTAGGGAATTGGAAAGCCGAGAGACAGTTGTTCATCAATGGATCCATCCATAAGACTGATTTCCTATGATCATGAATAATTGTCCTAAAGTATTGCTGGAAGATATCATTAACCCCATCAGACTTTGATAGAACTAAGAACAACTTGGGCCAACAGTAGATCGAGCAAGAACCTGATTTTGCAAATATGCTTTTGTCAACATTTGTTGCCACATATCTTCAAATAAGCTTTCAAAGCCATTTTCAAAGCAAGCTTTTGTTCATAGTTCCCTAATCCACCACCCCCGAGCCACCATAGTCTTTTGGTAAACACACTCTATGGACTAGGTGGTATCTTCTTTTCTCATCCAACTCACGCCATATCATACTCTTTCTCTGTATGTCCCATTTATGTACTACACTTTTGGTGCCTCCAAAAAGGACATCATATATAATGTAATGCTAGTCAGACAAGCATTAACAAGTATAACTCTATCTTTAGAAGATAGAATATTTCCTTTCCACACACTGCCAACTTCTTTGCATTTTCTTCCCTATTAGGACTCACTGTGATTTTGCCAATCTCCTCTCATTCCCTCGCATCCCAAGGTATTCATAGGAAACTTCCCAATATAGCCATTTTATTCCTTGTAATTATCAAAGCAAAATTTAAGTATCTCATAAACCTCATATTCATAAGGTGCATCATCAGTATTTTTAAGCAAACTGGCAAGTTCAAATGCACCCTTCAAGGCAATAAATTCTTCAATTTGTTCCACATCATAAAAGTCATAATTTCCTTTAACATAAGAAGAAATGGTAACATTATCATTATACTCACATTGAAAAGGTAGGTGTTTATACCTCCTACAACAACAAGATTTATCAAAGCAATAAGTAACATTATAAGTAGAGCACACCCCTCTCTAGCAATAGTATTCAATTTATCAATTTGTTCCCATAAGTGTTTCCCTTTTTGTGACAAACGGTATTCCTTATAATAATACTTTTCTTCTTCCGTGAACCCACCTTGACAATAAGAACTAGTTTTAAAGAAACCATCCATTGATAAAAAGCATGACAAAGCAAGGCAATAACAGAACAACAACTAGAGCAGGAACTAATTTTTTTGTGTTTTTGATAAGAGAAAGCAAACCAAACTAAACTAATTTTTTTGGAGTTTTTGATAAAAGGAGGCAAACAAAACCAAACAAAAGAAACTAAGCAAACAAATAACAAGAAAAGAAAAAGGTTGTGGAGGACTCCCCTTGTGAAGACGTACTTAGCCTCCCCGGCAACGGTGCCAGAAAGTCTTGATGGCGCTGTGTCAACGTAGAACGCTTCGTCGGGAAACCCCAAGATCAAGGTATGATGCAGCACAGCAGCAAGTTTTTCCTCAGTAAGAAACCGAGGTTATCGAACCAGTAATAGGAAGGAAACGTCTCAAAGGTGTTGCAAGCAACGTGGAAACCTGCACAACACAAACACAAGACTTTGCCCCAACTAACAGTGAGGTTGTCAATCTCATCGGTTGCTGTAACAAAGGATTAACTGTATGGTGTGGAAGGTGATGTTAGTTTGCAGCAAGTAAACAGTAATAGTGGAAGATGTATCAATGGTAAAGATTGGACCGGGGTTCATAGTTCACTAAAGGTGTTATCCTTAGATAAACAAACATGGCATGTTGGGTAAACAAATTACAACAGGGCAATTGACAGGATTGAGCAATGCATAACAATACAATACTAGACATAAAGATCCTATGAGATTCGATTGGGCAATACAACGAGATACATAGACCGCCATCCAGCTGCATTTATGACAAGAAGTCCACCTTTGGGTTATCATCTGAACCCCCTCTATTATTAAATTGCAAGCAACAGACAACTGCTTTAAGCAAAGTGTGTAAGGTAAACAATCCACTTGTTCCATGAACAAGAGACCATTGTTTTTCCCCTAGTGGTAACATCACATCTACAACCTTAGAGATTTCGGTCACTTCCCTTGATTAAATAGAGGCATGAACCCACTATCGAGCATAAATACCTCCTCTTGGAGTCACTAGCAACTACTTGGCCAAGATAGCTAGTAACAATGGAGAGCATACAAGATCACAAACAACACAGACATGATAGAATCAATAAGACCAAACCATTAATCAATCTGACATAGTAATCTCAATATCCATCGGATCCCCGCAAACACAACATGCATGATTACAAATAGATGAGATCTTGATCATGAACGGAGCTCAAAAGATCTAGACATGAAAGCACAAGTAGGAGATACAACCATCTATCTAGTACATGGACCCGTAGTCCAAAGTGGAACTACTCACGCTTCATACGAAGGCTGGCATGATGAAGAAGAAGGCCTCCGGGATGATGTCCCCTACGGCAGGGTGCTGGGAAGAGTTTCAGATCCCTCCCGATCAAGGGATGATGGTGGCGGCAGCTACAGACGGTTTCGTAGAATATTGATCGGGTGCTTAGGGTTTAGGCATCAGGAGCTTCTTATAGGCGAAGAGGTGAGACAGGGGGCCACCCGGGCGGCTACACCCCCTAGGCGCGGGGTGGGCCCACCTGTGCGGCCAAGGAGTGTGACCCCCTGGTGAGTCTCATCTGTATCGTATTCCGGCTTCGTGTTCCCCACGGTAAAATATTGACTTTGGCTTTTGTCCCGCCCAATTCCAAAAATATTGATTTTCTGCCTTTCTGAAACCAAAAGCAGAAGAAAACAGACAACTGGCACTGTGGCAACTTGTTAATAGGTTAGTACCAGAAAACATATAAAAAGCACATCAAAGTATGGACAAAACAAAACAAAGTAGATATTAAACAAGCATGAAACATCAAAAATTATAGATACGTTTCCGACGTATCAGCCCACACAATGTAACGTGTCTCCTTTGTCTTAGCACCAACACTAGCCTTCACAACCTTTACGTAAGAATTTATCTCCTTTAGTTTAAAATCTTGAAAACCCATCAACATTCCCATTTTATTGGCACTAGGGAATTGCACCACAAAATCAGTACCCTTTGCTACTATATATCTTTCATGTCCACCGCCATGGAAACTAAGTAGTTAGGCCATTGTGGATCAGTTCAACATTCAAATTTGCACTAACAACTCAAACCAAGAGTGAGGCTCTTCTTAGAATTCTGATAAGATTTAGCCTGCTATGCCACAAAGTTACCTAAACTAGGATCACCCAAACCTACAACAAAGCATTACTAGTTTTGGCTAATTTGGCCACACACACCTTCTTATCATGTGAGAATCCTTATCACAAATTAAACACATAATTTATAAATTACACTGCTTTGATTTATGCCCATCAACACTATATTTGTAGCAAACTACTTGTTTCTCCACTGTTCTACATGTAACCTGACTCCTAGGGATCGAGGTATTTAGCTCGTTACGTACCGTGCAATTGAATTTGTACCAGAGCTTTGAGCCCCCCACGATTTGTAGGGTTTCGTAGCATGGAAAACAAAAAATTTCTACCGCATACAAACAAACAAGCCAAGATCTATCTACTAGATTGTAGCAACGAGTCGATGGAATAACTTGAAGGGTTTCGCGGCATAGTAAATCAAAATTTTCTACGGAGCGAACAGAGGGAAAGCCAAGATCTAATCTAGGAGATGCAAACAACGAGAGAGATTGGATTAGATCTTCAAACCCTTGAAGATTCAGACAGTGAACGCTCGTTTAACGTGGGTGATGTAGTCGCACGCTTCTCCTCCGCGATCCGATCCGATCTAGCACCACAAGTGGCGGTGCCTCCGTGAGATGCACACGCAAAGACTGACGCCTCCTCCTCCTTCCTGACCAGCGAGTATGGTGGAGAGATATATTGGATCTACAACACGACGGCAGTGTATATGGTGGAGAATTTCACTGCAGGCTTCGCCTACAAACAATGGGGAGGAGAGAGGAAGGTAGGAAGGTCGCTAGGGCTTGGAGGAAGGTGTGTGTGTGTGGGAGGGGCACCACCCTCTATATATAGAGGGGGCCACCTTGCCCCTCCTCCAAGCCTATCTCTAGTTTAAACAATTTAAACTCTCCTTATCTAGAAATCATATCTCTAGTTTAAACGATTTAAACTCCCTTATCTAGAAATTCTATCCCGAGATTTAAACGAGTCAAATCTCTAGAATCGGCTGGGCCCTATGGGTTTTGTGCCCCGGCCCAATGCGGCAGGACACTCCCTCATAGGCCCATGCCCCTCCCGTAAGGTGGGGCCACGTTGGTCCCCTTCTCGAAGGTTCTAGAAGCTTCCTAAGACAATCCGATTAATCCGAACAATTCCGAACTCCAAAAACTGCACTGCCTTATATGAATCTTATTCTCCGGACCATTCCGGAACCTCTCGTGATATCCCGGATCCCATCCGAGACTCCGAACAAAAATTCATAAACCAATTATCCAATCTATCCTAGCATCAAGACACGTTAAGTGTGTGACCCTGCGGGTTCGAGAATATGCAGACATGATCTTCTATCAATAATCAACAGCGGGGTCTGGGCACCCATATTGACTCCCACACATTCATCGATGATCATATCGGATGAACCACGATGCCAGGATTCAATCAATCCCATATATATTCCCTTCGTCTCGCGATATTTTACCCGCCGAGATTCGATCGCTTCTGCGCCATACCTAGTTCAATCTCGCTCACGCAAGTACTTTACTGCCCGTAATCCGATATCACTTTGTGATTAACTCCTTAACCACATGCTTGCAAGCGGTGTTGATATCGACACGAGTGGGCCCAAGTATATCTCCGACTGAGGGACAAATTCCATCTCGATACATACAACCCAATGATACTTTCCGATCACCGAGAGACACCTTTATGATCACCCTCTCATAGGATGTCGTTTGATGACCTCAAAGCTTTCTTCCGATACCGTGAGTTGCATTATCTCATGGTCTAAGGAATACAATATTTGACATAGGAAAAGCTTCAAAGACGAACACGATGACACGATCTAATTGCTCTGCTTTGTTTGGGTCTATCCACCATATCATTCTCCCAATGATATGATCTCATTATCAATTGACAACTCATGTCTATGGTTAGGAAACCTTAACCATCATTGATCAATGAGCTAGTCCATAGAGGCGTACTAGGGACACGGTGTTGTTCACAAACCACACAAGTATTAAAGTTTCCGCTTAATACAATTCTAGCATGGAATATAAACTTTATCATGAACAAGAATTATAATAATAACATCTTTATTATTGCCTCTAGGGCATAATTCCAACAGCCTCCCACTTGCACTAGAGTCAATAATCTAGTTTACATTTGGCAACAATCTCACACCCATGGCACTGAGGTGTTGATCATGTTTTACATGTGGAAGAGGTTTAGTCAGTGGATCTGCGACATTCTGATCCGTATGTACTTTGTTAATCTTCGATCTCCATCCGCTATATAATCCCGGATTATATGAAACTTGCAGTTGATATGCTTGGTCTTTGATGATATCTTGGCTCCTTAGCGAGTGCTATGGCGCCAAAGGTTGTCACACAATATCTCCAAGGTCCAATGCACTTGGAACCACGCCAAGCTCGATGATGAAGTTTCGATCCAAACTCCTTCACTTGACTCTTCTGCAGCCATGTATTCCGCTTCATCTTTAGATCCCGCGATCACGCTTTGCTTGCGCTTCTCCACCACAGCCTCCATTCAAAATATAAACGTATCCTATCCGAGATTTGGAATCATCCTTGTTTGTCAAAACTAGCGTCGACGTAACCTTTTACGACAAGTCGCTCATCACCCCCATAGACTAAGAACATTTCTTTAGTCCTATTTAGGTACTTTAGGATGTTCTTCACGGCTGTCCAAAGGTTCCACTCCTGGATCACTTTGATATCTCGTCACAAACTAAGAGCATTGGACACATCCGTCTAGTACACAAGATGGCATACATGATGGAACCTATGGCCGAGGCATAAGGCACTTTGCTCATAGCTTCCTATCATTTACCGTAGCCGGACACCGAGCCTTGCTAAATATCTTACCCGACAACATAGGCATGAACCTTTCTTTGCCTTATCCATTCTCGAACCTTTTCGAACTTTGTCTAGGTATGTACTCGCTTAAAGCTATCAGCGCCTTTGTCTATCTCTATAGATTTTGATGCCCAATATATAAGCAGCTTCACCTAGGTCTTTCATTGAAAACACTTGTTCAAATAACTCTTCACATCGTTAAGCATGTTGATGTCATTTCCGATAATCAATATGTCATCCACATACAGCACTGAAATGTCACCGAGCTCCCACTCACTTTCTTGTAGATACAAGCTCGTAGCAATTTGGAAAAATCCAAAGCTCTTGATCACTTGATCAAAACGAAGGTTCCAACTCCGAGATGCTTGCTTCACCATAAATGGAACGTCAAGTTTGCATACTTTACTAGCATCCTTAGGATCGACAAACCTTCGGTTGCATCATATACAACTCTTCATCAATGTTGCCATTGAGGAAAGCGATCTTGACATCCATCCGCCATATTTCATAATCATGAAACGCAGCAATTGCTAATAAAATCCGAATGGACTTAAACATCGCTACGGAGAGAAAGTCTCATCATAGTCAACACCTTGAACTTGTCGAAAACCTTTTGCGACAAGCCGTGCTTTATAGACGGTAACATTACCATCCGCGTTCGTTTTCTTCTTGAATATCCATTTGCACTCAACGGCCTTTCGGTCGCTAGGAGGATCCACCAAAGTCCATACTTGGTTTTCGCCATGGATCCCAATTGGATTTCATGGCTTCCACCATTTCTCGAGTCCGCTCATCATCGCTTCCTCATAGTTTGTAGGTTCTCGCCTTATACTAACAAGACAACAAGACAGGTTGCCGCATACCTGTGAGGGCACGACCTTGTCGACCGCGACGCTCAAGAGAGATCGTCCAAGCTTCATGATCCTTGTCATTAGCTTCCTCTATTGTTGGTGCAGTGCACCGAACAATTTCAGGTGTGCGCTACTCTCCAATTCAAGAGAAGGTTCAATAACCTCGCCTAGCTCTACTTTCCTCCCACTCACTTCTTCGAGAGAAACCTTCTCAAGAAAGGAACCGTTCTTTGTGACAAACACTTTGCCTTCGATTCGTGATAGAAGGTATACCCAATAGTTTCCTTAGGGTATCCTATGAAGACGCATTTCTCCGCTTTGGGTTCGAGCTTGTCCAAGATCAACTTCTTGACGAAGCTTCAGATCCCCAAACTTTAAGAAACGACAACTTAGGTTTAGCACCAAACCACGCTCATACGGTGTCGTCTCAACGGATTTAGATGGAGCCCTATTTAAAGTGAATGCAGGTTTCTAATGCATAACCCCAAAATGATAACGCAAATCAAGAAGAGACATCATCGATCGGACCATATCTAATAGGGTTCGATTCCTGCTCGACACATCATTTATACTGTGGTGTTCCGGTATGGAGTTGCGAAACAATTCCGCTTGCTTTAAGATGCGTGAGAAAATCATAACTCAAATATTCGCCCCACGATCGGATCGTAGAAACTTAATCTTTCACGTTACGATGGTTCTCCACTTCATTCAAATTCTTTGAACTTTTCAAACGTTTCAGATTTATGTTTCATTAAATAGATATACCCATATCTACTTAAGTCATCGGTAACAGTGAGGAAATAGCGATATCCACCGCGCGTCGAAACACTCATCGGTCCGCATACATCGGTATGTATGATTTCCAACAAGTCCGTTGCTCGCTCCATCATACCGGAGAACGGGTTTTGATCATCTTGCCCATGAGGCATGGTTCGCATGTGTCAAATGATTCAAAATCAAGAGACTCCAAAGTCCATCAGAATGGAGTTTCTTCATGCGCTGTACTCCAATATGACCTAGACGACAATGCCACAAATAAGTAGTATTATCACTATCTACTTTTCATCTCTTAGCCTCAATGTTATGGATGTGTGTTTCATCCCTTTCGAGATTTAGAAGAAATAAACCATTCACAAGAGGTGCATGACCATAAAAGATGTCACTCATATAAATAGAACAACCATTATTCTCCGATTTAAATGAATAACCGCCTTGCAATAAACACGATCCGAAATGATGTTCATGCTCAACGCAGTACATAATAACATTTATTAAGGTTTAAAACTAATCCAAGGTAAAACTAAGGAGAGCGTGGACGCCATCACATCAACTCTTGATCCGCTTAACGCCAGCATCGTCACCTCATCCCTCGCAAGCCGCCTATTTCGTAGCTCTGCTTCGAAGTTACAAATATTAGCAACAACCGATCAAATACCAGCACTACAACGAGGGCTAGTAAGGAAAACATCAATAAAATGTATATCAAATATACCTTTGATGGTGCCAGCCTTCTTGTCCGCTAAGTACTTTGGACATGCGCTAGTGACCCCTATCCTTGCAATAGAAGCACTCGAGGTCCGCTTAGGACCGCACTGAGCTTCTTCTCGGCCAGGGCATCATATTGCCGCCGCCCTTCTTGAAGGGCTTCTTTGCTCCCTTACCTTTCTTAAAGGAGGGCTTGTTGACCATCAACACATGATTATCCTTCTTGATGTCCACTTCCGCAGCCTTCAGCTTTGCGAAGAGCTCGATGATCGTATCAGTGGAACCAATTGTAGGGTTCGCAGCATAGAAAACAAAAATTTTCCTACGATGTGAACTATATACCAAGATCTATATACTAGATACAAACAACGGGCGGATGTATATCCGTAGAGAACATACCCTTGAAGACCGACAAAGCTTAACGAGTTCCACTCGTGGTTGATGTAGACGATCTCTTGCCGATCTCAAGATCGAGAGGAAGTCCTAGCGCCGCAAATCAGCAGCGCATCCGTGCTCGCACACACGTTCGAGGCACCGAGCAACCTCTGCCTCTCGCCCAAATGATGCAGCGGAAGCACAACTCTTTCTTGCCGAATAGCCACCGGAACATGTATCTCGCTAGTCCGAGACCATGGGGATAAATTCTAGAGGGGAGAGAGATCCTTCATGAGGAGGTGTGAGAGACAAGTGAGGAGGGGCTCCTTTATAGGAGGAGGGGGAACCCCAAGGGTGGCAGGCATGGGGGATGCCCCTGCCCTCCCTCTTCATGTGGGTGGACACTCCACCACAAAACTCCTCTAAATTCCCTCCACTCAAAGTCCACTCAAAATCCCATTAAATTTCCACCAAATTTAATGCAAACTCTCATTAAATAAAACTTTTATTTTATTCAGAATTTTGTCAATTACTTTAATGACAAACATTCACAAATAACCCTTGCTAGAATTCTATTTCACATGCATAACCACTTTATGCAATTTCACCAAAACCTGCTTTGTGATCTAGTGAAATAAATTCTGCGCTTGTTCATTCTTTCGGCATGAAACATTTGCTCCAATTGGATGTCGGTGTCTCTTAAGTGTGTCACCCTACGGTTCGTGAATAATGCGGACATGATCGAGACCCTCTGATCAATAATCGAGCGGGATCCGAGACCCATATCGACTCCCACACATTCAACGATGACTTTCTTGTGATCGTCGGAACCTTTACGCTAGTATATTAATCCATTTGTTTCACGATATATTACATGTCCGAGATTCGATCATCGGTATCTCCATACCTAGTTTGATCTCACCGACATGCACTCTTTTCTCGCTCGTGATATAACATTCTAGTGATCAAATCACTTGCTTGCAAGCTAATCAATGTGGTATCACCGAGAGGGCCCAGTATATCTATCCGTCATCGGGATGAACAAATTCCACTCTCGATCCATGAGACTCAACATAACACTTTATTAGTTCGAATCCATCTTTATAATCACCCCGTTACGGTGTGACGCTTGATGTTATCAAGAAACTCTTCCGTTAGTGATTGACATGATCTCATGGTCTAAGGATTAGGATCACTTCGTCAGTTGTTATAGCACTATAAACTCAATGACTTTCATAGTAATGTTCTACGATTGATGAATGGTCATCACACCATTACACGAATGTTGTGATCCCGTTATTAACAACATCCAATGTCCATGATCGTGAAACCTTGATCATCTTGTTAATCAACGAGCTAGTTTATGAGGAGGCATAACTAGAACTTTCTATTTGTTTATTAAACACACATGTATTAACGCTTCGTATTAATACAATTATAGCATGCAAAATAAACATCTATCATATACTTGAATACACATAATAAACACTTTATTATTGCCTCGTGGCATATTCCTTCAGCCTCCCACTTGCACTAGAGACAATAATCTAGTTATATAGTGATAAATCTAACACCCATTGAGTTCGTGTTGATCATGTTTTGCTCTAGGAGAGTTTTAGTCAACGGATCCGCTACATTGAGATCCGTATGTACTTTACAATCTTTATATCTCCATCCTTGACATGCTCATGGATGGAGTGAAACCGCGCTTAATATGCTTGGAATGCTTGTGAGACCTTGGCTCTTTGGCATTGGCAATGGCACCATTGTTGTCACAATAGATCACCATTGGGTCCAACGCTTTACAACTCCTAGTTCGGATATGAACTCCTTCATCCAAATCGCTTCGAGCCGCTTACAAGCAGAACATATTCGCCTCCGTTGTTGATCCCCCTACCACAGGTTGTTTGGAGCTCCTCCAACTAACCGCTCCGCCATTCATGAGAAATACGTATCCGGATTGAGACTTAGAGTCATCCGGATCGGTGTCAAAGCTAGCGTCGACATAACACTTAGCGACGAGCTCTTCTTCACCTCCATATACAAGAAACATATCCTTAGTTCTTCGTAAGTACTTAAGGATATTCTTGACCGCTATCCAGTTCCGAACCTGGATCCGATTGGTACCTACTAGTCAAACTAATAGCATGTGCCACATCCGTTTTGTACATAGCATGGCGTACATTATAGAGCCTATGGTCAAGCATAGGGACTTTGTCCATTATCTCTTTCTTCCGCCTGACGGACTTTGAGTCTTACTCAATGTCTTGCCTTGCAACATAGGTAAGAACCCTTCTTACTTCCGTCCATTTTAAACTTCTTTAAAATCTTATCAAGGTATGTACTTTATGATAGCCCTATTAGGCGCCTAGATCTATCTCTATAGATCTTTATGCCTAATATGTATGACGCTCACCTAGGTCCTTCATTGAAAATTTGTTGCTTAGATAACTTTTAACACTGTTTAAAAGTTCTATATCATTTCCGATCAATAAGATGTCATCCACATATAATATCGTAAATGCCACATTGCTCCCACTCACTTTCTTGTAAATACAAGCTTCTCCATAAGTTTGGACAAATCCAAACTCTTTGATCACCTCATCAAAGCGGAGATTCCAACTCGTGATGCTTGCTTCAATCCATAGATGGATCGTCAAGCTTGCACACCTTGTTAGCATCCTTAGGATCGACAAACCCTTTGGTTGTATCATATACAACTCTTCTTCAATATTACCATTGAGAAACGCGTTTTGACATCCATCCGCCATATTTCATAATCGAAATATGCAGCAATTGCTAACATAATCCTAATCGACTTTAGCATCGCCACGGAGAGAAAGTCTCATCGTAGCCAACTCCTTGAATTTGTCGAACCCTTTGCGACAAGTCGAGCTTTATAGATGGTCACATTACCATCAAGATCGCTTTCTTTTGAAAATCCATTTGTTCTCCACGGCCTTTCAACGTGAGGTAATTCCACCAAGTTCCAAACTTGATTTTCATACATGGATTCCATCTCGGATTTCATGGCTTCTAACCATTTGTTGAACTGGCTCATCATCGCTTCTTCATACGTCGCAGGTCATTATTTTCATCAACCATGAAATTCATGACAGATTTCCGTGACAGCTGGAGTCACGTCATGTTTGACTGCGAGGTTCGAGTACTCTTTCGAGTTTCATGATCATTATCATTAGTTCCCTTCAATGTGGAGCCAACTCCGAACAACTTCCGCCAAGGCTACTCGCCATATTTTGAAGAGAAGGTTCCACAACCTCTTCGAGTTCTACCTTCCGACTACTCACACCTTTCGCGAGAAACTCTTTCTCTAGAAAGGATCCATTCTGGCAACAAAAACCTTGCCTCGGATCTGATAGAAGGAATACCCAATACTTTCTTTATGGTATCCTATGAAGACGCATTTTTCCGCTTTGGGTTCGAGTTTATCCGTTGAAGTTTCTTCACATAAACATCGCATCCCCAAACTTTAAGAAATGACAGCTTAGGTTTGTTTCAAACCACAATTCATACGGTGTCTTTTCAACGGATTTAGATGGTGCCCGATTTAAAGTGAATGCAGCAGTTTCTAGTGCATAACCCCAAAATGACAACGGCAAGTCCGCCGAGACATCATAGATCGAACCATATCTAATAAAGTACGATTACGACGTTCGGCACACACCATTTCATTGTGGTGTTCTCAGGTGTGAGTTGTGAAACAATTCCACACTCTTTCATGTGAGTGCTAAACTCGTAACTTAGATACTCACCTCCACGCCGGACCGTAGAAATTTGATCTTTCTATTACGATGATTTTCACTTCATTCTGAAATTCCTTGAACTTTTCAAAGGTTTCGACTTGTGTTTCATCAAGTAGATATAACCGTATCTACTCAAATCATCCGTGAAAGTAACAAAATAACGATATCCACCTCGGCCGACACACTCATTGGACCACATACATCGTAATGTATGATTTCCAATAACTGTCGCCTGCTCCATTGAACCGAAAACGGCGTTTCTAGTCATCTTGCCCATAAGGCATGGCTCACATGTATCAAATGATTCATAATCAAGTGATTCCAAAAGTCCATCCTTGTGGAGCTTCTTCATGCTTAATGCCAATATGACCTAGACGGCAAGTACATATATATGCGGATATATCATCATTAAGTTTAATCCTTTTAGCATCAACATTATGAATATGTGTAACATTATCATTGAGATCTGTAAATAAACCATTCATCATCGGTGCATGACCATAAAAGATTTCATTCATATAAATGGAACAACCATTGTTCTCGATTTAAATGAATAACCACTTTGCATCAAACATGATCCGGATACAATGTTCATGCTCAGCATGCACCGATAACATTTATTCAAGTTTATGACTAATCCCGACGGTAAGTGGAGAGGCGTTCGACGGCGATTACATCAACGTTGATCCATTGCCGACACGCATCTTGAACTCACCCTTGCTAGCCGCTTGTTCCGCACCCTGATTCGAGTTACAAATATTAGCAACGAACCGATCAAATACCCAGTGCTAACGCGAGCACTAGTCAAGTACACATCAATAACATGTATATCATATATACCTTTGTTTGCCTTGCCGCCTTCTTGTCCGCCAGATACTTTGGGGCGCTTTCGCTGGGGTCCCCTTACAATAGTAGCACTCGGAATCGACTTAGGTCCAACTCGGGTTTTTTCAGCGCTGCAACAGCTTGCCGCCTTACTTCCTTCCGCTTTACCTTCTTGTCTTTCTTGAAACCAGTGTTCCTATTGATCATCAACACTTGATGTTCCTTTGATCTCCACTTCTAGCTTTTAAGCATTGATGTAAGCTGGGAGAGACTTCTTCATGCCTTGCATATTATAGTTCATCACGAAGCTCTTATAGCTAGGTGGCGTAGACCAGAACACGATGGATGCCTAAGTCAATGGGAATCGATATTCAAGGACACAAGCTTATCGGCAGAATCGACATCTTGAGTACATGCTCACTAACGAGTCAGCTCTTCCATCATGCGCTAAAGAACTTTTCTCAAGCATTGTAGCTCTCTACAAAGATGTGTGTCGAAAATCATTTTCAACTCACCCATTGTATCAAATGCATTGCCGCTTTAAACGCTTTCAAGTTCCCATCTAGCCCATACAATATGCCGCAATGAACTGTTGTGGTCCTCCGACGAGTCCGATAGACATTCTTCTCCTCGTCAGGCATCATCAAAGGTGGGGCCTAACGCGCTTCTAGCACATATTGCTTTTGTGCAAAGAGGAGAATCCTCAAATTCATGGCCCATTCAAGAAAGTTGCTACCGTTGCTAGTTTCTTTCTCCATGAACACATTGAAATTAAAAGCAGGTGGTGCCATCTACAACAGAATTTGTAAAGTTTAGACTAAGTGTATGATAGATCGAGTTCAACTAATCTATATTACGAATGAACTCCCACTCAAAAGCGACATCCCTCGTGCCCTTTTGGTGATTACATGAACCAAATCCACTACACCAAGTCCGATCATCACGTGAGTCGGTATAGCTTCAAAGGCGAGCATCAAATGGGCATCATATCAACTATATGACTCATGCTTAACCTTTCAGTCCGTGTTCCGAGGCCATGTCTATACATGCTAGGCTCGCCAAGTTAGAACCTTAGGTATTTGCGTGTGTAACTGTTTTACACCCGAAATATGGTCGTGGATCCAAGAACACCCGATCATCACGTGATGTCTTGGAGCGACGAAAACATAATCGGTGCATACTAAAGGAAGAACACATTCTTATCTTGATATTTAAATGAGGGATCATCTTATTATGCTAACAAAGCGCTAAACAAGCAATATAAGATGCAACCAAACATCATATGTTTATTAGTGAAATTATATGGTTCCCGCAGATGATCTCTATCATGTGCATCGTGGTATGATCATTATCATACCTATATGTGTAAATCTAAGGTCTATGAATTTTACACGCTATGTGTGTTGTAAGAGTATCATCTCATACTTCTACTTACAACACTACCATATCATAACACTAGCCCAGCAACAATCTAAACTAGACGCCTCTAATTTATCCATTGCAAGTTTTACGTGGCTTAGGGCTTTCGAGATAGAACCGTTCTTACCTACGAACATGAACCACAACGAGGATAATCAAATTGTTGACAACTCGCTTGCAAAATAGATATTGACTATAGTAGGAGAGACAGACACCCGCTAGCCACTTATGCAAACTAGTTGCATGTCAAGCGTGGAACAGTCTCATGTGCGAGGACATGTAAAGTTTGTCCGCCGCTTCATCCCACTATGCCACCAATATCCAAAATCACAACAAAGGAGCAACAACATGATCATCATCGCCACATACTCATATGTGTACTACCTGTAAAGTATCTACGCATAGATCCGGCATCACCGATAGAGGGTTCGCAACATAGAAAACAAAAATTTCCTACGATGTGAACTATATACCAAGATCTATATACTAGATACAAACAACGGCGGATGTATATCCGTAGAGAACATACCCTTGAAGACCGACAAAGCTTAACGAGTTCAACTCGTGGTTGATGTAGACGATCTCTTGCCGATCTCAAGATCGAGAGGAAGTCCTAGCGCCGCAAATCAAGAAATAAGCATCCGTGCTCGCACACACGCTCGAGGCACCGAGCAACCTCCGCCTCCTCGCCTCAGCGATGCAGCGGAAGCACAACTCTTTCTTGCCGAATAGCCACCGGAACATGTATCTCGCTAGTCCGAGACCATTGGGGGTAAATTCTAGAGGGGAGAGAGATCCTTCAGGAGGTGTGAGAGACAAGAGGAGGGGGCCTTTTATAGGAGGAGGGGAACCCCAAGGGGTGGCGGCGCATGGGGCTGCCCCTTCCTCCTCTTCATGTGGGTGGACACTCCACTCACAAAACTCCTCTAAATTCCCTCCACTCAAAAGTCCACTCAAAATCCCATTAAATTTTCACCAAATTTAATGCAAACTCTCATTAAATAAAACTTTTATTTTATTCAGAATTTTGTCAATTACTTTAATGACAAAATTCACAATAACCCTTGCTAGAATTCTATTTCACATGCATAACCACTTTATGCAATTTCACCAAAACCTGCTTTGTGATCTAGTGAAATAAATTCGCGCTTGTTCATTCTTTCGCATGAAACATTTGCTCCAATTGGATGTCGGTGTCTCTTATGTGTCACCCTACGGTTCGTGAATAATGCGTACATGATCGAGACCCTCTCGGATCAATAATCGAAGCGGATCTGAGACCCATACGACTCCCACACATTCAACGATGACTTTCTTGTGATCGCTTAACCTTTACGCTAGTATCTTAATCCATTTGTTTCACGATATATTACATGTCCGAGATTCGATCATCGGTATCTCCATACCTAGTTTGATCTCGCATCGACATGCACTCTTTTCTCGTTCTCGTGATATAACATTCTAGTGATCAAATCACTTGCTTACAAGCTAATCAATGTGATATCACCGAGGGCCCAGAGTATATCTATCCGCCATCGGGATGAACAAATTCCACTCGATCCATGAGACTCAACATAACACTTTATTAGTTCTGAATCCATCTTTATAATCACCACATTACGGTGTGACGCTTGATGTTATCAAGAAACTCTTCCTGTTAGTGATTGACATGATCTCATGGTCTAAGGATTAGGATCACTTCGTAAGTTGTTATAGCAATATAAACTCAATGAATTTGATCGTAATGCTATACTTCGATGAATGTTCATCACATCATTACACTAATGTTGTGATCCCGTTATTAACAACATCCAATGTCCATGATCAGAAACCTTGATCATCTTGTTAATCAACGAGCTAGTTTATGAGAGAGGCATAACTAGGAACTTTCGTTTTTTATTAAACACACATGTATTAACGCTCAGATTAATACAATTATAGCATGCAAAATAAACATCTATCATATACTTGGAATACACATAATAAACACTTTATTATTGCCTCTCGTGGCATATTCCCTTCACCAACTGATTATGAGTCACTACAAAACTTTTGTAGCCGGGAGGAGTGATTGCAGAATCCTGTCAATCTTGAGCTCCTCCGAATCGCATTACAGCTGCTCAAGGCTGAGTGTAGCCCGACATCTTTATGGCGTGCTCACTAACGAACTCCTTCCTCCATCTTGCGCTTAAAGAACTTCTCGAGATCTCATATCTCTCGAACGGGCTTGAGTCTCAAACATGGTTTTCGCCTCGAGAATCTCAAAGGGCCCGGATAGGGTTCAAAACGATTTTGAAGCTCTTCCCATAGCAAACAACATGGTGCTCTTAATCACACCATAATCATCTTTTTATGCCGATCGAGACAGCTTTCTCATCACCGCGCAGCTTGCAGTGTGGGGGTCACCTAACGCTTTACCAAGGACATAGTCCTTTGTCCGCGAGAATGATTCTTAGATTGCGGAACCAATTGGTGAAGTTAGACCCATTGTTTCTAAGCTTTTCCTTCTCATAAAACGCTTGCTTGAAGTTGGATTTGGCCATGTGATCTACAGATTTGCAAGTACAATTTAGACTATGTTCATGATAAATAGTTCAACTTAATCAAATTACTAGATGAACTCCCACTAAATTCAACATCCCTCAAGTTGTTTAGTGAACACGATCCAAATTCACCACACCTAATCCGATCATCACGAGAAGAGATGTGGTTTCAATGGTGGACAACGGTGTCGATCATATCATTCATATGACTCATGCTTAACCTTTCGGTTCTTGTGTTCCAAGGCCATGTCGTACATGCTAGGCTCGTCAAGTTAGACCCAAGTATTTCGCAGTGCAAACTGGCTTGCACCCGTTGTATGTGAGCGAGAGTCTATAGCACCGATCATCACGTGATGCTTGGACACGACGAACTCGCAACGGTGCATACTTGGGAGAACACAGTTTTATCTTGATCTTTATGAGGAATCATCTTATAATGCTACCGTCATGATCTAAGCATAATAAGATACATAAAGGATAAACATCACATGCATATAACTTTATGTGACATGGTATAGCCAATCCTCGAATGATCTCCATCTTGTGCGTTCGGATGATCTCCATCACTCCACCATGATTGCCTCCACCCAATAGCAACTACAACTATTGCTAACTACTTAGCGGTAAAGTAAAGCTATTACATGGCGTATAAGAAGTTGACTCGTGTCATACACAATTATAAAGACAACCATATGGCTCCCGTTGTGTACTCATCGACATGCAAGTCGTGAAACATTACAAAACATGATCATCATACATTATACACATCACATCTTGGGCCATACCATATCACGAAAACACTCCGCAAAAACAAGTTAGACGCCTCTACTTTGTTGTTGCATGTTTTACGTGGCTTATGGGAGTAGATTCTAAGAACGATTCTTACCTACGGAAAGCCACAACGATGATATTATGGTTGCCAAACGTGTTAATCCCATGACAACTATAGTGAGAGAAACCGACATCCACCACCGATGTGTGGAACAAGCCACACGTCAAGTGTGGAGCCGGTCTCATGAACGACGCTGCGTCCGTTGGCCGACCGCTTCAATCTCACTATCCCGCGTCATAAGAAGAACACAAACAAGAGGCTTGCAACAGAAAACATCAACGCCGAACAACCATGTTATTTCTACTCGTGAAACACATCTACGCATAGATCTAGCTCGATACCATCAAGGGTTTCAAGCATAGTAAATCAAAATTTTCTACGGAGTTTAACAGAGGGAAAGCCAAGATCTAATCTAGGAGATGCAAACAACGAGAGAGATTGGATTAGATCTTCATACCCTTGAAGATTCGCACATGAACGCTCGCCGGAACGCGTGGGTGATGTAGTCGCATTCGCTTCTCCTCCTCGCGATCCGATCCGATCTAGCACCACAAGTGGCGGTACCTCCGTGAGATGCACACGCAGCACCTCGACGCCTCCTTCCTCGGACCAGCGAGTATGGTGGAGAGAAAGATTGGATCTACAACACGACGGCGTGTATATGGTGGAGAATTTCACTGTGGCTTCGCCACAAACAAGGGAGGGAGAGAGGAAGGTAGCAAGGCTGCTAGGGCTTGGAGGAAGGTGTGTGTGTGGGGGAGGCGCACCACCCTATATATATAGAGGGGCCAGCCCTCCCTCCTCCAAGCCTATCTCTAGTTTAAACAATTTAAACTCTCCCTTATCTAGAAATCCTATCTCTAGTTTAAACGATTTAAACTCTCCTTATCTAGAAATTCTATCCCGAGATTTAAAGTCAAATCTCTCTAGAATAGGCTGGGCCCTATGGGCCTTGTGCCCTGGCCCAATGCGCGCACACTCCCTCATAGGCCCATGCCCTCCCCAAGGTGGGGCCACGTTGGTCCCCTTCAAGGTTCTAGAAGCTTCCGGTATACCGATTAACCCGAACAATTCCGAACTTCAAAAACTGCACCGCCTTATATGAATCTTATTCTCCTGACCATTCCGAACCTCTCGTGATATCCCGGATCCCATCCGAGACTCAACAAAAATTCATAAACCAATTATCCAATCTATCCTAGCCAAGACACGTTAAATTGTGACCTTGAGTTCGAGAATATGCATATGATCTTCTATCAATAATCAACATGGTCTGCACCCATATTGACTCCCACACATTCATCGATGATCATATCGGATGAACCACGATGCCGGATTCAATCAATCCCATATATATTCCCTTCGTCTCGCGATATTTTACTTGCCCGAGATTCGATCATTGCACCGCCATACCTAGTTCAATCTGCTCACGTTAGTACTTTACTGCTCCGTAATCCGATATCACTTTGTGATTAACTCCTTAACCACATGCTTGCAAGCGTGTTGATATCGACACGAGTAGGCCCAAGTATATCTCTCCGACAGGAGGGACAAATTCCATCTCGATACATACAACCCAATGATACTTTCCGATCACCGAGACACCTTTATGATCACCTCTCATAGGATGACGTTTGATGACCTCAAAGCTTTCTTCCGATACTGTGGAGTTGCATTATCTCATGGTCTAAGGAATACAATATTTGACATAGGAAAAGCTTCAAAGACGAACACGATGACACGATCTAATTGCTCGCTTTGTTTGGGTCTATCCACCATATCATTCTCCCAATGATATGATCTCATTATCAATTGACAACTCATGTCTATGGTTAGGAAACCTTAACCATCATTGATCAATGAGCTAGTCCATAGAGGCGTACTAGGGACACGGTGTTGTTCACAAACCACACAAGTATTAAAGTTTCCGCTTAATACAATTCTAGCATGGAATATAAACTTTATCATGAACAAGAATTATAATAATAACATCTTTATTATTTCCTCTAGGGCATAATTCCAACATAACTTACCCTCAAAGATTCCAAAGTGTTTAACGAGAGCGGATTCTCGTGGGTGATGTAGTCGTACTCTTCCCGATCTCAAGATCGCGTAGACGATCCTTCCTACAAGGCTGCGTTCGGCGCTCCCTTGATCGGTCACCGCGTTCGGTACTCGAAGACCTTCCTCTCCCTTGTTCCAAAGAAAATGGAGGTTGTAGCACTCTCCTCGCGATTCCCAAGCATAACGACGTGGTACCTAAGTAGAGGGAGATCTCGCAGGCTTCGCCTTAAGCGGGCGAGTATGGTGGAGTATGAGAGAGTCCTCGGTGTTCTAGGGTTTAGACACACCAAGGAGGGGATGCTAGAGCCTGGGGTTAGGGACCCCAAGTCGGACTAGGGAAAACCCTAAGGAACGGGCGGCTATGGTGGGCTGCGCTTCTAGGGTTTGAGGTGAGGACTTGTGCGCTCAGGAGGGGTCCCTACCCTCCTTATATAGGTGGAGGGGCCGGCCAAGGGAGGAGAGTCCCTCCCCAACTCGGCTTGGAGGGTTGCCGCCGGTTGTAGGAGGGAACTCCTCCCCAACTCGGATTCCCCCCTCCTCCTCTTTTCCACTTTCCAATTTTAGCTATTTGACTTTTCAATTTAGCTATTTGACTTTTCAAACTAGGATTCAATTTAATCCTTTATTTGGAACAGTGAGGACACTTAGTACATGATGCAACCATACCAACTTGATACAACACATTCATGTACCCTTCCCCTCCAGAGTGCCGGACATTCCGGAACATTATAGAACATTCTCGATGAAAACACCGGAATCATTCCCCAACTCCGAAACGGGACTTTCCTTATATGAATCTTAATCTCCGGACCATTCCGGATCACCTCGTGATATCCCGGATCCCATCCGAGACTCCGAACAACATTCGGTCTCTTTCTCATCATACCATAACTACTCAAACAACGTCGAATCCTTAAGTGTGTCTCCCTACGGTTCGTGAATTATGCGGACATGATCGAGACACTTCTTCGAACAATAACCAATAGAGGAATATGGAAATTCATATGGCTCCCACATATTTCTACGATTACTTTGCAATCGAATGAACCACTTACATACGATACCAATTTCCCTTTGTCTCACGATAGTTTACTCATCCGAGGTTATGATCGTCGGTATCTCTGCATACCTAGTTCAACCTCGTTGATAAGTACTCTTTTCTCGTTCCCTGATATGTGATCCCTTGTGAGCGGTCACATGCTTGCAAGCTAATTGGATGACATTCCACCGAGAGGGCCCAGAGTATATCTATCCGTCATATGGATGGACAAATCCCACTCTTGATCCATGTGTTTCAACCAATACTTTCCGAACACTCAATGCCACCTTTATAGATACCCAGTTACGGTGTGGTGTTTGATGTCATCAAAGCATCCATCCGGTAAAGGTGATATGCATGATCTCATGGTCGAAGGAATTAGGTTACTATGTATCAGAAAGCATATATCAATTGAACTATTAAAATGACTTGATCTTTATGCTACGCTTATCTATAGGAGTATGTCCACCATATCATTCTCCTAATGATATGATCTTGTTGTTGATAACATCTCAATGTTCATGATAGGGAAACCACAATCATTTATCAACCAACAAGCTAGTGATGTATAGAGGCTATACTAGGGACTTCAAATTAAGTTTACAAATCACACAAGTATCAATGTTTCCTTGTTAATACTATTATAGCATGAATGTAAACATTTATCATAAACACAAAGATATAATAACTACATTTATTATTGCCTCTAGGGCATATCTCCAACAGTCTCCCACTTGCACTAGAGTCATCTAATCTAGATTACACGGTAATATACCGAACACCCATGGCAGTTTGGTGCTGGTCATGTTTTGCCCTCGGGAGAGGTTTAGTCAACGGATCCGCCACATTCAGATCTGTGTGTACTTTGCAAATCTTTATATCCCCATCTTGGATATGTTCTCGAATAGCGTGAAAACGTAGCTTGATGTGCTTCAGCTTCTTGTGTGACCTTGGTTCTTGCGCATTGGCTATGGCGCCCATGTTATCACGATGAATAGACATTGGGTCCAACGCACTAGGAACCACACCCACCTGTAATGAACTCTTTCATCCATATCACTTCTTGTGAAGCCTATGAAGCGACCATGTATTCGATTCAGTTGAAGATCTCGCCACAACGCTTTGCTTTGCACTCCTCCATCTAACCGCTGCACCATTCAAAATAAATACGATCCAGTTGTGATTTAGAATCATCCGGATCGGTGTTCCAACTAGCATCGGTGTAACCATTAACAACGAGTCGTTCATCACCTCCATAAGAAAGAACCATATCCTTAGTTCTTCTCAAGTACTTAAGGATGTTTTGTCCAATGATCCACTCTGGATCACTTTGATATCTGCTAGTTAAACTAACGACATATGCAATGTCGGGTCTAGTACATAGCATGGCATACATTAGAGATCCTATGGCTGAGGCATAGAGTCTTACTCATCCTTTCTCTATCTTCTCGATGTCGGACTTTGAGTTTTACTCAAGGTCGTATTGAGCAACATGGGCAAGAACCCTTTCTTGCTATCTTCCATTCCAAACCTCTTTAGAACTTTGTCCAAATATGTACTGTGCGGACAATGATATTTGGCGTTTCGATCTATCTCTATAAATCTTTATGCCTAATATATGTAAGCTTCGCCAAGATCCTTCATTGAAAAACTATTATTCAAATATTCCTTGACACTATTAAGAAGGTCTACATCATTCCCAATCAACAATATGTCATCCACATATAGTATTAAGAATGCTACAGAGCTCCCACTCACTTTCTTGTAAATACAAGCTTCTCCATAAGTTTGTATAAAACCAAAACTTTTGATCACCTTATCAAAATGTTGATTCCAACTTCGGGATGCTTGCTTCAATCCATAGATGTACCGTTGAAGTTTGCATACCTTGTTAGCATCTTTAGGATCGACAAAACCTTTGGGTTGCATCATATACAACTCTCATCAATGTCTCCATTGAGGAACGCCGTTTTGACATCCATCTGCCATATCTCATAATCATAATATGCAGCGATTGCTAACATAATCCTCACAGACTTTAGCTTCGCTACTGGTGAGAAAGTCTCATCGTAGTCAACTCCTTGAATTTGTCGAAACCCTTTTGCGACAAGTCGAGCTTTATAGACAGTAACATTACCATCAGCATTTGTTTTCTTCTTGAAGATCCATTTGTTCTCGACCTTCCTACCATCCGTAAGTCCACCAAGGTCCATACTTGGTTTTCGCATGGATCCAATCTCGGTTTCATGGCTTCTTGCCATTTATTGGAATCTGGGCTCATCATCGCTTCCTCATATGTCTCGGGGTCATCGGTGTTGTCCACCAACATGACACTCATAACGGATCATACCAATGCGAGTGGTACGAGTTCTCGTTGACCTCCGAGGCTCAGTAGCAACTTCAGAAGTTTCATGATCATCATCATTAGCTTCCTCTCTAATTGGTGCGGGCACCATAGGAACTTCTTCCGGTCTTGCGCTACTACAATTCGAGAGAAGGTTCGACAACCTCGTCGAGTTCTACTTTCCTTCCAATCACTTCTTTCGAGAGAAATTCCTTCTCTAGAAAGGATCCATTCTTGGCAACGAAGATTTTGCCTTCGGATCTATGACAGAAGGTATACCCAATAGTTTCCTTCGGGTATCCAATGAAGACGCATTTTTCCGCTTTGGGTTCAAGCTTGTCTGGCTGTAACTTCTTTACATAGGCTTCGGAACCCCAAACTTTAAGGAATGACAATCTAGGTTTCTTCCTAAACCATAATTCATATGGTGTCGTTTCAACGGATTTAGATGGTGCCCTATTTAAAGTGAATGCGGTTGTTTCTAATGCACAACCCCAAAATGATAGCGGTAAATATGTAAGTGACATCATAGAACGAACCATATCTAAGAGAGTTCGATTACGATGTTCGGACACACCATTACGCTGTGGTGTTCCCGGTGTCAATTAGAAAGTATTCGCATTTCTTCAAATGCTTGCCAAACTCGTAACTTAGATATTCACCTCCACGATCAGAACGTAGAAATTTAATCTTCTTGTTACGTTGATTCTCTACCTCACTTTGAAATTCCTTAAACTTCTCGAAAGTTTCGGACTTATGTTTCATGAAATAGATATACCCATATATACTCAAATCATCCGTGAAGGTAAGAACATATAACCACTCAGCGATGCTACACTCATTGGACCACACACATCGGTATGTATGATTTCCAATAAGTCGTAGCTCGCTCCATCATACCGTAGAATGGAGTCTTAGTCATTTTACCCATCGGACATGCTTCGCATCTTTCAAGTGATTCAAATCAAGTGATTCAAGAAGTCCATCGAATGGAGTTTCTTTATCGCTTCACTCCAATGTGACCAAGACAGCGATTACCACATATAGGTCGAATTATCGCTGATTTCAAACGTTTAGCCTCAATGTTGTTGATATGTGTATTTCCACTATCGAGATTCAATAAGAATAGACCATCTATCAAAGGTGCATGTGCATAAAACATATTACTCATATAAATCGAACAACCATTATTCTCGGACTTAAACAAGTAACCGTCTACAATAAACAAGATCCCGATATAATGTTCATGCTCAACGCAGCACCAAATAACAATTATTTAAGTATAAAACTAATCCCAATGGTAGATGAAGGGGTAGCGTGCCGCTGCTCACATCAAACTTTGATCGGTTTCCATGCGCATCGTCACCTCGTTCTTCGCTAGCTTCCGTTTATTCGGCACACTTTCGAGTTACAAATATGAGCAACCGAACGATTAAATACCGAGCACTACTACGAGTACTAGTGAGATACACATCAATAACATGTATATCGGATATACCTTTCTTCTTGATGTTGCCGTTCTTCAAATCCGCCAAGTACTTTGGGCAATTCCGCTTCGATGACCTTCTCCCTTGCGGTAAAAGCACTTTCGATCGTGCTTAGGTCCGGCCTTGGTCTTCTTCGGCGTGGTGACTTTCTTACCACCCTTCTTGAAGTGTCCTTCTTAGACTTGCCTTTCTTGAATTTGGTGGTCTTATTGACCAACAATACTTGGTGCTCTTTCTTGATCTCCACTTCGCAGACTTTAACATAGCAAAGTTACAGCAGCCTTGTTCATGTTATGCATGTTGTAGTTCATCACAAAGTTCTTGTAACTTGGTGGTAGTGATTGAGGACACGGTAAATCCCCAAAGCATTAGGAATCACAATACCCAAGCTTTGAAGTTTGTTTATGCGTCTGACATCTTAAGCACATGCTCACCGAGCTGCCCTCTTCCATCTTGCGCTTAAAGAACTTTTCGAAGCCTCATAGCTTTCAATTGCCGCATGAGTCTCAAAAATCAATTTGAGATCCTCGACAATATCATATGGGTCTGAATTCTCAAACCTTTTCTGAAGCTCCGATTCTAAACCATACAAGATAGCACACTGAACTATTGAGTACTGATTCTTCCGAGCGAGGTAAACATTCTTTACTTCATCGGCATCACCGTGTGGGTCACCCAGCGGTGCATCCAGCACATAGGTCAAATTACCAGCTGTGAGGACAATCCTCAAATTGCGGAACCAATCCGCGAATTTGCTTCCATTGTTTTTCAACTTTTCTTTCTCTAGGAACGCACTAAAATTGATGGTAGGGGCTGCCATTGATCTACAACATATTTGCAATAGTTTAGACTAAGTTTATGACAAATTGAGTTCAAATTAATAATAAAATTAAACTAGGTGAATTCCCACTCAAAACAACATCCCTCACATTGTTTTAGTGATCACACGAACCAAATCCACTACATGAACACCGATCTTCACGAGATTTGATATAGTTTCAATGGCGAACAATCGTCATGTTCATCATATCTACTATATGATTCATGCTTTACCTTTTGGTGATCCGTGTTCCGAGACCATGTCTGTACATGCTAGGATCGTCAAGATCAAACCTTAGTTTCCGCATGAGCAAATCTGGCTTGCTCACGTTGTATACACTTGCAGAATCTAACACACCCGATCATCACGTGGTGCTTCGAAACAACAAGCTTTAGCAACGGTGCTAACTAATGGTGAACACTTTATGACTTGAAATTCATGTGCATGAGGGATCATCTTATAATGCTACCGTCGTCTACTAAGCAATACAAGATGCATAAAGGATTAACATCACATGCAATTCATAATATGTGATATGATATGGCCTTTCTTCTTTGTGCTTCCGATCCCCATCTTCAAGCACGAACATGATCTCCATCATCACCGGCATTGCATCAAGGTCAATGACGCTTCTCGATGGTTGTCGTCCACCGTCTTCAACTATTACAACTACTTTGAATAGACACGCGTGTCTTAACATAAATTAAAGACAACCATATGGCTCCTGCCGGTTGCCAACTTACAATAAGGAACATTGCATACATCAAATACAATCACAATCATGGCCATATCACATCACTGCACACCCCTGCAAAACAAAGTTAGACGCCTCTACTTTCTTTGCATGTTTTACGTGGTTTGGGGCTTTCAATAAGTGTCGTTCTAACTTACGAACATGAACCAAAACATTTATACTAGTATTGTTAATCACCCGTTGTAAATTGGATCTTAACTATGCTAGGAGAAACAGGCACCCGCAAAGCCACTTATGCAATACAAGTTGCATGTCAAGCGTGGAGCAAGTCTCATGAACGATGTCATGTAAGGTTAGCCCGGGCCGCTTCATCCGAACATACCGCAAGATGCAAAGTACACAAGAAGCAATCGACAATAAAAGCATCAACGCCCACAATGACCATTGTGTTCTACTCGTGCAACAGATCTACATATAGACACGACTCGGATACCACTGTAGGGTTTCGTAGCATGGAAAACAAAAAATTTCTACCGCATACAAACAAACAAGCCAAGATATATCTACTAGATTGTAGCAACGAGTCGATGGAATAACTTACCCTCGAAGATTCCAAAGTGTTTAACGAGAGCGGATTCTCGTGGGTGATGTAGTCGTACTCTTCCCGATCTCAAGATCGCGTAGACGATCCTTCCCAAGGCGCCGTTCAGCGCTGCAATCGGTCACACGTTCGGTACGGCGAAGACCTTCCTCTCCTTGTTCCAAAGAAGGGCAAGGAGGTTGTAGCACTCTCCTCGCGATTCCGAAGACAACTGTGGTACCTAAGTAGATGGGAGATCTCGCAGGCTTCGCCTTGCCGGGCGAGTATGGTGGAGTATGAGAGAGTCCTCGGTGTTCTAGGGTTTAGACACACCAAGGAGGGATGCTAGAGCCGCGGCTAGGGTTCCGGGACCCCAAGTCGGCGGCTTAGGCAAAACCCTAAGGGGGCGAGGCGGCTATGGTGGCTGCACTTCTAGGGTTTGAGGTGAGGACTTGTGTGCTCTAGGAGGGTCCCCTCCTTATATAGGTGGAGGGGCGGCCAAGGGAGTGGATTCCCTCCCCAACTCGGCTTGGAGGGTTGCCGCCGGTTGTAGGAGGGAACTCCTCCCCAACTCGGATTCCCCCCTCCTCTTTTCCACTTTCCAATTTTAGCTATTTGACTTTTCAATTTAGCTATTTGACTTTTCAAACTAGGATTCAATTTAATCCTTTATTTGGAACAGCGGGGACACTTAGTACATGATGTAACCATACCAACTTGATACAACACATTCATGTACCCTTCCCCTCCGGAGTGCCGGACATTCCGAAACATTATAGAACATTCTCGATGAAAACACCGGAATCATTCCCCAACTCCGAAACGGGACTTTCCTTATATGAATCTTAATCTCCGGACCATTCCGGATCACCTCGTGATATCCCGGATCCCATCCGAGACTCCGAACAACATTCAGTCTCTTTCTCATCATACCATAACTACTCAAACAACGTCGAATCCTTAAGTGTGTCTCCCTACGGTTCGTGAATTATGCGGACATGATCGAGACACTTCTTCGAACAATAACCAATAGAGGAATATGGAAATTCATATGGCTCCCACATATTTCTACGATTACTTTGCGATCGAATGAACCACTTACATACGATACCAATTTCCCTTTGTCTCACGATAGTTTACTCATCCGAGGTTATGATCGTCGGTATCTCTGCATACCTAGTTCAACCTCGTTACCGATAAGTACTCTTTTCTCGTTCCCGTGATATGTGATCCCTTGTGAGCCAGTCACATGCTTGCAAGCTAATTGGATGACATTCCACCGAGAGGGCCCAGTATATCTATCCGTCATATGGATGGACAAATCCCACTCTTGATCCATGTGTTTCAACCAATACTTTCCGAACACTCAATGCCACCTTTATAGCTACCCGCCACGGTGTGGTGTTTGATGTCATCAAAGCATCCATCCGTAAAGGTGATATGCATGATCTCATGGTCGAAGGAATTAGGTTACTATGTATCGTAAAGCATATAGCAATTGAACTATTAAAATGACTTGATCTTTATGCTACGCTTATCTATAGGAGTATGTCCACCATATCATTCTCCTAATGATATGATCTTGTTGTTGATAACATCTCAATGTTCATGATAGGGAAACCACAATCATTTATCAACCAACAAGCTAGTGATGTATAGAGGCTATACTAGGGACTTCAAATTAAGTTTACAAATCACACAAGTATCAATGTTTCCTTGTTAATACTATTATAGCATGAATGTAAACATTTATCATAAACACAAAGATATAATAATAACTACATTTATTATTGTCTCTAGGGCATATCTCCAACACGATTGATGCTGTCTTGGCCTCCACTGTACCTCCCCTATCACTGGCGAAATATGTTGATTCACCTGCCTCTACCCCCAAACCTCCTAGCATCCCAGTTATGGTCCTCTCTTCCTTGCTTATACTCTTTCATGGGCCCCTCATCCTACAAATTTCTAAAGTGGTCTCTCGAATTCATCTTCCTTCTGGTTTTGTTCTTCTTCGGCTCCGGTGGCGGCCCCGGCGTCAAGAGCACCTCCTTGTATGATCTTCGACAACCCCCCGATTCACCACCTTATGATCACGAAATATATATCGAGCTAGTGCGTGGAGCTATAGATTTTTTTATCGCGAGAGTGGATTGCTCTCTAGGTGAATATTTGCACCTTACATGCTACCAGATCAGCTTTCACACTGGGTAGTTTGCCGATCCACTGGTTATGTCTCGTTGTTGTGCTCGCCAACAGTATTATGCCTGCCATTCTGCATGGTAGCCCAACTTAACGGGAAAACAACCTTTCTTTGTGAATTGACAAGCGACGATGTCTAGTTGATTGTGATTTGATAGGTTTCTCTGCGGTGGTCTTGCCTAGCTAGCCAGCATGGTTGCACTTTGATATGAGCGTGTCCATAATCGGTGAAGTTCAGGATACATTACTTAATTATCAAGGACACCTACATCTGATGAGTACGCTTGCCGGTGCAGTGCCAGTAGTTATCTAGTACTCCTTCTGTCTCGAAATATACAATGTTTTAGTTTTTATAAAATAATGTATTTAGACATATTTTAGTGTTTCGATTCATAGTAAATCTACACACTAAAAATGTCTAAATACACTCATTTTATAAAGACTAAAACATTTTCTATTTTAAAACGGAGGGAGTAGTACCTGTCATGTTGTCCAACAGGATTAACCTTCAGGATTGTCCTTGTTCTTAATTACTACTACCTCAGTTGTTAAATGTATACTTTTCTAGCAATTCAAATTAAATTACTTCCTTTGACCCATATTAGTTAGATTTGTCAAAATTTGAATAAAATTATATATAAATAGTGTCTTAATTTATCTAAATCTAGACAAATTTGAGTCAACTAATATGCGTCGAAGAAAATACTACAAAGGCTTATATTTTGAAATATGTAGGAGTATATATTCTCGATTCTGACGACTCATCCCACTCCCACATACTACATGCCTGTACCGGTACGCATACTACCGACAAGATAGTGAACTGACCGAGACTATTGAAGTGTATATATGCACGCATGATGATAGCCAATCGATATGTATATCCGGGGCATCGATCCTCAGACCTCAGCTCAGCATATTTAGCACAAGAGTGAAGGGATCATGTCCTGGCTGCTTTAGGAGTCGGCACTTGTCACTGTCAGGCTATCAGCACCACCCACACCCAGTCTCGAAACTTGGAGTGGGGGAGCCTGTAAAATCGCACCCCCTCCCGCTGCCGGCCCCCTACACCGCTGCAGATTCTGCACTGCAAGGTAGTGGCGGCATCATTACCGACAGGGAATGACCTTTGGAAAGCCTGTAGTACTGTTCTTACGGTTCCTGATAACCCTGGCAGGAGAGTTTGCCGCCAAGAGATCGTTAGATTCTTCGGCTGGAGAGTTTATAGACTTTAGAGATGAGACCTGAGTGGCCCGTGAATGATCTGACCCGAGATTCTTCTTCTTTATTTGAACAGCTCCCGTAATTCTGTATAGCCCACCTGAGGGCCCGAGGCCTTTTCTTATTATTCTGTGCGGCGGGCTTAGTTGTCACAGGCTTACAGGCCCAGAAGGCACAGCCATATGGATGTGGATCCTCTCAGAATCCGCAAATGCTATTTGGCCGCCCTATTGCGGCCGAAGCGTCGCTCCACGCTCGCTGTTGATGATCTTACGGGACCACGTTTAATTGAGGTCTCGTTTTCCGCTCATTTGTTTTTCCAGCCTCCTTTTTTTCTGTTTTCTCTGCTTCGTTTATCTTATGATTTTCGGTTCGTTTTTCCTATTTTCGTTTTTCTGTTTGTTTATCCGTTCATTTTACTTCTTATTTTCTTCGCTTTTTTCGTTCTGTTTTCTTTTTATTTCTCTTTTTTGAAAAATTATTCACGTATTTTTAAATGCTCATGTATTTTTAAAAAAGTTTATGGTTTTCGAAAATTTATTCATGACATGAAAAATCGTGTCCATATTCTTAAAAAGTCATCAAGTTTTAAAAATTTTGTTCATGAATGTGAGTTTTAGTTAATCATTTTCAAAATTTGATTCATGATTTTTAAAAAGAAGGTTTAGTTTTTTAAAAAAATCATGTTTTTTAAAATTTGTTATTGAAAAAACCGTGTGGTTTTAAGTAAAATAAAAAAGTAGTAAAAAATAAAATGAATAAGAAATAAAAAGAAACACATGAAACGGAAAAGGACTCACCTAAAAAACTAAATAGGAGTAAATACAGACTAATGGGATGGCCCTTATGTGGGCATCTGCAGATGGCGCACCGCTTCAACACCGATTAAAGCGACGTATAGCAACCCACACCGCTTAAAGCGACGTATAGCACCCCAACCCCCTCAATATCTCCTAAAATTTCACTCATAATAAAAATACATAGGATTCTCTTATTAAAAAAAAACAAAAGTTAAAAGAGGTGGTTCCAACGTCTATTTGTGGCGGTTGAGCTATAAAGCAATCTCTTTTCTATCTTTTCTTTTGAGAAATCCCACTAACCTATTCATAATCATCCAAAACAGTATAAAAAGTTCTAAAAATAATAAAAATTACTTTTAGGTCCATATATCACCTAGAAATGAATACAATAACTAGCACCCCCTCTATCACTAGGCAAATCTTGTCGTAGTAGAACTTGTTATAATAGAAATACATGACATCATTCTACTAAGATCCCAAATAACCAATGCACTAGAACAACAATCATCGTCAATGATAACATCAGAAGAGACTAGGCTAAAATCACACTAACGAACATGGAAACTGACAAGATCACAGGAGATTCGTTTGACACACCACTCAACGTGTTCCGCATAGGTGCTAGACATACCACTAGAGCAAGGTTAGGATGAGAGGAACTATACATTTTACGTGGTTTGAGGCTTTCAATAAGTACCGTTCTAACTTACGAACAAGAACCACACCTTTGATGTTTGAACTATCAAGTGTCTATTGTAAATTGAATCTTTACTATGATAGAAGAGAGAAACACCCGCAAAGCCACTTATGCAATACAAGTTGCAAGTTGAGCGTGGAGCAAGTCTCATGAACGATGTCATGTAAGGTTAGCCCGGGCCGCTTCATCCCACCATACCACAAGATGCAAAGTACACAAGAAGCAATTGATAATAAAAGCACCACCGCCCATAATGACCATTGTGTTCTACTCGTGCAACGGATCTACATATAGACACGGCTCTGATACCACTGTAGGGGTTCGTAACATGGAAAACAAAAAATTTCTATCGCATGAAAACACAAGCCAAGATATATCTACTAGATTGTCGCAACGAGTCGATAGAGTACTCACGCTCGAAGATTCCAAAGCGGTTAACAAGAGCAGATTCTTATGGGTGATGTAGTCGTTCACTTGCCGATCTCAATATCGCGAAGACGATCCTTCCAAATGCTGCTCGTTAAACGCTCCATGATCGGTCACACGTTCGGTACTCGATGAAGACCTTCTTCTCCCTTGTTCCAGCAGGCAGCGGAGGTTTTAGTTCTCTCCTCGCGAATCCGACAGCACGACAGCATGGTCTCAGAGATTAGAAGGGAGATCCTGCAGGGCTTCGCCTTAGCCGGAGCGGGTAGGTGGAGTAGAAGGGTTTAGAGGCGACTAGGGTTTACAGGCCGAAGAGAGGAGGTGGGGCCGGCGGCGGCTTGGGTGGGGCTAGGCCTTGTGGTGTTTGGGGCAGCCCCATCCCCTCTATTTATGAGAGGGAGGGGCAGCTAGGGGAGGGGGAGGTCGAATCCTGCCCCAACTCCCTCTCCTCATGCAGTGGTGGAGGCGAGGTTTCTCCTTCCTCCACCAGGAAACATTGTCCCAGTTTGACTTTTCAAACTTGCCATTTGACTTTCAATTTTGGAGTTTGATTTCTCTCTTTTATTTGCCCAGCCTAGTGACCTAGGACATGACGCAACCATTTCACTTTGTCATGACACATTCATGTACCCTTCCCCTTCGGTTGGTGAACCTTCCTTCTAGACCTTCTAGATCATTCCTGAAAACACCTAACCAATCGAACTCAAATTGGACTTTCCTTATATAAATCTTATTCTTGGACCATTCGGATCTCCTCGTGATATCCCGAATCCCATTCGAGACTCCAAACAACATTCGGTCTTATTACTTACATTCCATATCTACTAAACAACATCGAATCCTGAAGTGTGTCTCCCTGCGATTCGTGAATTATGCAGACATGACCAAGACTCTTCTCCGATCAAGATCAATAGAGGAATCTAGAAATTCATATGGCTCCCACATATTTCTATGATTACTTTGCGATCGAATAAACCATTTACATATGATACCAATTTCCCTTTGTATTGCAATATTTTACTTATCCGAGGTCTGATCGTCGGTATCTCTACATGTCTAGTTCAACCTCGTTACCGATAAGTACTCTTTACTCGTTTGTGATATGTGATCACTTGTGAGACAGTCACATGCTTGCAAGCTAATTGGATGACATTTCACCGAGATGGCCTAGAGTATATATATCTGTCATATGGATGGACAAATCCCACTCTTGATCCATATGCCTCAACACATACTTTCCGAACACTCAATGCCACCTTTATAACCACCTAGTTACGAAGTGGCGTTTGATGTCATCAAAGCATCCATCCGATGATGGTGATTAGCATGATCTCATGGTCGAAGGAATTAGGTTACTATGTATCAGAAAGCTTATAGCAAACGAACTATTGAAATGACTTGATCTTTATGCTATGCTTATCAATATGAGTATGTCCATCACACCATTCTCCTAATGATATGATCTTGTTGTAAATAATATTTCAATGTTCATGATCAGGAAACCATGATCATTGATGACCCACAAGTATAGGGGGTGTATCGTAGTACTTTTGATAAATAGGAGTGTTGACCCCGAGGAGCGAAGGTCTTTGACGATTGGTATGGAGCAGGAAATCCCTGTGAATACTCAACAAACGGATTTTTAGTGGTTTTCTGACAAGGCAACAAAACAAGGATCAAGTAACAAAGGTAACGAACAAACGGAGCAAGTGGCCCAATCCTTTCTTAGCAAAGGACAAGCCGGTGGAAATACTTATAAGAACCAAATGTTCTCGAGGACACATGGGAATTCTGTCAAGTGTTTTTGCTTCAAATAGCTAAGTACTCTTCTCAAGTGTTTGTAAGTGTTGTGTTGGTGAACATGTGCTAACATACCGCCCTTCCTAGGACTAATACATACTTGTGATTAAACCCCTGCAAACATCCGTAACTACAGGAAAGTAATTAAGATATAAATCTAACCACAACCTTAAACTCTGAGATCCTACGCTCCCTTGTGCAAAGGTGTCCTAACGGGGTTCAGGTTTCACTCCCAAACCCCACAATTAGTAGCCAAATACACAATGCATTCCCCTAGGCCCATAAATGGTGAAGTGTCATGTAGTCGACGTTCACATGACACCATTAGAAGAATAGCACCACAACTTAAATACTAAACCATTGAATAATACTCATCACAAATTCACTACTAACAACATGATTTCTCCCATGTCCTTAAGAACTAAATGAACTACTCACAAGACATCATATGGATCAAGATCAAATATGATATGATAATGGATAACAACCTGAACATAAACAATAATCCAATGGTTCCACTCACAAGCATCAACTACCATAATAATCAACACCGGGAAAGTTTCCCCTAAGAACTAAAGCAATATCCAACACAATTGTTACAGCGGGACAGAGTAGTGATGATGGTGCTGGTGGAGATGATGGTGTGGATGATGATGATGATGATCCCGATGAAGCCTAGCTTGATGACGGTGTTGATGGAAACGGTCTCCCCTCTCCGGGAAGAAATTCCCCCGGCAGAAATCTGTATGTCGGAGAGATCTTTCTCTCCTGGTGTTTTCCGCCCCGAGAGGCAGCGAAAATATATCTGTGGTCGCTCCCCAAGCCTTAGGGTTTCGAAGGGAAGATATAGGCGAAGGCGAGTGAGGTCGGCAGTGGGCCACACCTTCCCTAGGCGCAGGGTTAGGTGGCCCCGCTCCTAGGGTGTGTGGGCCCCCTGAGGCCCCTCTTCGTCCCTCCTTCTGGCTTCCTTCGTCTTCTGGTAAAATAATATGTTTCCATATTTTTCTGGTATTTTTCTGATCTTTGCGTAATTGCACCGAAACGCCTTCTTTTCCATCAGAATCCAGGCTCCGGCAGTCCGTCCTCCAAGAATCATCCAACATGCATAAACAGATGAAAAGCCATAAGTAATACCTCATAATAAGACAAATATCAATGAATAGAGGTAAATTATGATATAGAATGGTGATGCAAATTGGGCGTATCAACTCACCAAGCTTAGACTTCGCTTGTCCCCAAGCAAATACTTTGCTCAGTAAACATGTCCACATGTTTATGGAGTGAAGAGTCGATAAAAGAATACGAACAAGAAGCATCACACTTACCATTGCACAACTCATAGAAGAAAGCAACTCACCATTATATAACTTAGCTTGCAACCAAGTACAACAGTCACAATAGAGATGCATAAAGATAAATCATAATTGGAATTGGCAAACTTGCTCTTGGTCAGAGAACACCTGGAAAACAGTTTCACAAAAGCTTTTTGTAGAAGTTTCAAAACAGGAACACTCTTTGCTCAAAAAGGTTTTTCACAAGTGAAGGCTTTCAAAGTAATACTCAATAGATAAGAGTTTTGTGCAAACAAGGAAGATAAAGAACATGATTGGATAAATCTCCATATGAATGCTTGAAACACAACAACTCAAATGCTTGCTGGAGATAAAGAGGAAGTAGGTTTACTGACTCAACTTGGAAGTGGGAGAAAGGTACCTTCTTAGAGGGTAGCAGGGATTACAAGTCATAAAGAGCTTCCAAAAGACTATGGTACTTACTAGCTTTGATCCCTCATTGACCCTATCATAAGCATCTTGAGATGATTAAGGTTAAAGTGAACAAATATGGAGTATATGCTTGACGAAATATAAGTTGGCAATATCATGTCCCTTGAATACGAGGGCCACTCATCATGCATACTCAACTTTGGGCCCAGGTAAGTTCTTATCATTGTAAGTATTTTCATATCATTGAGAACCGCCAACGGGGTACCCCTTGCACATGGTACAGGAGCTTTCCCATAACCAAAATGACAAGGCAAGCAGACAATGAGCATCTCAGCGATCTTGTTATTTACTATGTGTATAGCTTTTTATTGAGGATGCTTCATAGATGACTCACTATGGTGATGCTGCAAGTTTCCACCATGATTAAGCATGGCTTAGGCTGGTGGCCTGTGCTCTCTAAGAGGATACAAACTCCATGGACTTACAAGTTCCCTCTTTATTTCACATCATTGACATCCATAGACAAAAGAGCACGATATCAACTTTGTACAGAGTACAAGTGCAATGTTGAAAACGTTCCCCGCGACAGCACGGTTCTGCTAATTGCAATGTATAGATGCAAGCATATACAACTTCGATGTTCACAATGGTTCAATTCTGTTAGGGGCAAGTAAATAAGGTGTGCCATCAAGTTCGTGAGAGCTTTACTAACTAGTTTTCACATAACAAAATACTTTTTAATTCGAAAGGTAGATGAAGCTTGAGAATTTACTCGGAATAGCAAAAGCTATTAGGTAGATATTGTGGACACAAGTTGCAAAAGTTTTGGGTTCAAAGGAATTTGGAAACATGAGAAGTATGCCTTCTCAAAACAGGTTTTTGGCTAGCAAGGCTGGGTAGCAAGAAAGAGAGCTGAAAGAAACAAGCAAACATACAAGTAATAAAGCCAAACATGCAATCTTCCTTGAAGACACAAAAGAATCTTAAATAAAGAATACTAAGCTTATGAGCCAACAAGAAAGAAAACAAATGATACCAAATACCTGTAAGCTTTTTCTTTCTTTATTTTTCTTTCAAACTAATGCCACTGACCAGAACTCGGTTTGCCAAAACCAATTTAGATCCACTTGATGATCCAAAGTGGTGCCGATACTGATCAACAAGATCCATCATATCATAGAGATTGCAAACTAAAATAATAAGTGCAAAAAGTAAAAGATGAGACTTCTCATTAATATTAAATAAAGGCACTCACACCGAGGGATACATAGATAATCAACTAAAGGAGAGATACTTCAACATGCAAACCAAACAATAAGATAACCTCTCTACCACAGATATGAATCCACTAAAATGGTAAAAGATAAAAGATAATGGTGGTGATACCACGGCACTCCCCCAAGCTTGGAATAAGCCAAGGGGATGCCAAACCTGATGACACATTAGTCCTTTGGTGGTGGTGTTCTCTTGTCATGGGTCAGGAAATCTTCCAGCATCTTATGAAGCCTATTATTTTCCTCTTGAAGAATATCCACCTTCATCCTCAAAGCACGATACTTATCACAAAACTCGTTGGTGGTTCAAGGGCTTCACGCCTCGGGCAGTATATGAGTTCTGGACCGAAGGCTATGATTCCCTGCATGTGACGAGAAAAAGCATCCGCAGTGTTAATTGCTCCTACAAAAGTAGGTTTCCTTCCCCATGTTCCTGCGGCGGTTTGTTCTTCCAACTTTATCTCCACGAGCTTCTTGCCTTTGTCGTTGGCGGAGGCCTTGGTGCTCTAAATTTGAGAAGATTTCCTGACAGAAACAGATTGAAACAAAAACACGATGAGAACATGATCCACGAACCTCGGGGGATCCAGTGGTATATATTACGAAGATTCAATGCATAAGAAAGGTTTTGCCACGGAAACAAGGCGGAGACGGAGTTCGACGGGGGGACACCCCCCTCAGGCGCGGCCAGGCTGGGCCCGTGCCTCGGGTGGGTTTGTCCATCCCGGGCTCCGTTTCCTCTTCAGTTTCGTCTCATAACTTCCCTTACATATTAAAAACATCAAAAATATAAAAAGATTGGGGTTTCACGAACCTTCTGTTTTCACCACTTTTACCTATTCAAAGACGAACTCTGCAGTTTCTGGTGTTTGGCTTCTGATAAATTCTTCTGGAGTTATCATTTGAATAACATCAACATCTTCGTTATAAGAATCTCCAGAAATATAATGTTTTAGTCTTTGACCATTCATCACCTTTGTTGTGTCATCCTTTAGAGAAGAAATTTTGATGGCACCTGAACGGTACACTTCCTTGATAACAAAAGGTCCTTCCCATTTAGAGAGTAGTTTCCCTGCAAAAAATCTAAGACGATACCTATACAAAATAACTTTCTCACCAACATGGAACTCCCTTTTGAGAATTCTCCTATCATGCCATCTTTTTACTTTTTCCTTAAAGATCCTAGCATTTTCCTATGCTTCCCCTCTCCACTCATATAGATTACTTAAATCAAGCAGTCTTTTCTCACCAGCAAGTCTAAATATCTATTCAACTCTTTCACTGCCCAATAAGCTTTGTGTTCTAATTCTAAAGGCAAGTGACAAGCTTTCCCATAGACCATTTTGTAAGGATACATTCCCATAGGATTTTTATAAGAAGTTCTATAAGCCCACAAAGCGTCATTCAAATTTTTAGCCAATATTTTCCTAGATCTATTGACAGTTTTCTGCAAGATAGATTTAATTTCCCTATTGGAAAGTTCTACTTGCCCACTAGTTTGGGGTGATAAGCTGAAGCAATTCTGTGGTTTACATCATACTTAGCGAGAGTTTTTCTAAAACCCCCATGAATAAAATGAGAGCCTCCATCAGTCATGATATATCTAGGTACACCAAACCTAGGAAAAATGACATCTTTAAGAATTTTCAAAGAGGTCTTACCATCAGCACTGTTTGTAGGTATGGCTTCCACCCATTTTGTAACATAGTCAACAACAACAAGAATATGAGTATACCCTTTCGAAGGAGGAAAAGACCCCATAAAGTCAAATCCCCAAAAATCAAAAGGTTCAATAACAAGAGAATAATTCATATGCATTTCATTGCGTCTAGAGATGTTACCTACTCGTTGGCATTCATCACATGATAAGACAAACTTCCTTGCATATTTAAAAAGAGTAGGCCAATAAAATCCAGATTGTAAAACCTTTTGTGCAGTCCTATCCCCAGCATGAAGTCCTCCATAAGCACTGCCATGACATTTTCTCAATATCTCTTGTTGTTCAAATTCTGGGACACATCTTCGCATAATACCATCTACTCCCTCTTTATATAAGTGTGGGTCAACCCAAAAGTAATGCCTTAGATCATAAAAGAACTTCTTTGCTGAGCTATAAAGGTTGGAGGCAAGTACTTGGAAACAATAAAGTTAGCATAATCAGCATACCAAGGACTCTCATGCGGACTTAACCTTATTGCAGCTAACTGCTCATTTGGAAAACTATCATTAACAGGCAAAGGGTCAAAAAAAATGTTTTCCAAACGAGATAAATTATCACCAACAGGATTATCAGCACCTTTCCTATCCACAATATGAAGATCAAACTCTTGCAAAAGCAACACCCACCTTATAAGCCTAGGCTTAGCGTCCTTCTTCGTCATAACGTATTTAATAGCTGCATGATCAGTATGAATAGTAACCTTGGAATCAACAATATAAGGTCTAAACTTACACAAGCAAAGATTACAGCTAAGAACTCCTTTTCAGTAGTAGCATAATTCTTTTGAGCGGCATCCAGAGTCTTGCTAGCATAATGAATGACATCTAACTTCTTGTCAACACGTTGTCTCAGGACAACACCCACAGCAAAATCACTAGCATCACACATAATTTCAAAAGGTAAACTCCAATCGGGTGGTTGGACTATAGGAGAAGTTGTCAAAGCTTTCTTCAAAGTTTCAAAAGCTTCCTTACAATCATCATCAAAAACAAAAGGTACATCTTTTTGAAGAAGATTAGTAAGGGGATTTGAAATTTTGGAGAAATCTTTAATAAACATCCTATAGAAACCAACATGACCAAGGATACTACGAATACCTTTGATATCTCTAGGACAAGGCATCTTCTCAATTGCTTCAATTTTGGCTCTGTCAACTTTCAGAGATCTTGTGTCCAAGAACAATCCCTTCATTAACCATGAAATGGTATTTCTCCCAGTTAAGAACGAGGTTGGTTTCCTCACATCTCTACAAAACTTTATCAAGGTTGTGCAAGCAGTTATCAAAAGAAGTTCCATAGAAGGAAAAATCGTCCATGAAAACCTCCACAATTTCTTCACAAAAACCATGAAATATAACAGACATACATCTCTGAAAGGTAGCAGGAGCATTACATAAACCAAAAGGCATACGCCTATAAGCATAAGTACCATAGGGGAAAGTGAAAGTAGTTTTATCTTGGTCTTGTGCTTTCACAACAATTTGAGAAAACCCAGAATAACCATTAACAAAGCAAAAGTGAGTCTTTTTGGACAACCTCTCAAGCATTTGATCAATAAAGGGCAAAGGATAATGATCTTTCTTAGTAACTTTATTAATCTTTCTAAAATCAATGCACATTCTATACCCAACTACTACTCTTTGGGGTATAAGCTCATTATCCTCATTAGGCACAACAATTATTCCCCCTTTCTTGGGAACACAATGAACATGGCTAAACCATTTACTATCAGCAATAGGATAAATAATACCAACATCAAGGAGTTTTAATACCTCATTTCTTACCACATCCTTCATCTTAGTATTTAGACAATGTTGGTGCTCAACAACTGGTTTTGCATTTGGCTCTATATTAATAGCATGCTGACATATAGTAGGAGAAATCCCCTTTAAATCATCAAGAGTATAGCCCATAGCTCCTAGGTGTTTATTCAATATCTCCAATAACCTTTCTTCTTCCTTTCCTGAAAGTTTAGAACTAATAATAACAGGATCTATTTTCTTGTTATCAAGATAAGCATATTTCAGATCATCAGGTAAAGGTTTTAATTCGAAAACAGGGTCCCCTTTAGGTGGTAGTGTGGTACCCAAATCTTCCACATGTATATTATGCTTAAGTAACTTAGGCTGACGAAGGAAAGCCTCATCAATCTCATTTCTTTCCTTCATGAAGGCATCACTTTCATGATCTTCCATGAACTGCTGCAAGGCATTGTTAGGAGAAAGAGAAATAGTAGAAAGTTGTTCAACCCTGAAATCCTCATCAGGAGGTTCATTTTCATAAGGAGTTTTGACAAATTTGGAAAAATTGAACTCATAAGACTCTTCAGCAAACTTAGTCAAACTTTTTCCTTCCTACAATCTATGATAGCCCCACAAGTGTTCAGAAAGGGTCTACCAAAGATAATAGGATAGGTTTTACTAGCTTCTTTACCAAGTACTAGAAAATCAGCAAGATATTTAATCTTACCACAAAGGACCTCCACATCTCTTACAATGTCAATGGGACAAACTTGCTCTCTATTATCAAGGTGAATAACCACATCAATGTCCTCAAGCTCACAAGGACCAATCTCATGCATAATTTCCCTGTAAAGCTCATAAGGAATAGCACTGGAACTAGCACCAATATCACATAAACCATAATAGTTATGACTACCAATTTTAACATAAAGCACATGTCAACACCCAGATTTTTAATCCCAGATGCCTGCTATGCCATACATCGCAATCCCAGGATTACCATTTTTGCGAGACATCACAAATTTGGATATCACAGTACATCATCCATTACAAACCATACATAAGGTCTTACACAAATAAGGATCTCATGATCCAGTTCTTAATACAACTCAAACAGCGGAATAACGTAAAGATAACGATAGCGTAGGTGAAGCTCCATCTTCAGGTTCATAGGCAATGCTGACGATGGGAGATGATCCTAGTTGTCGTAACCTTCCTGCGGTCCGTCATCCTGATACTCCTCTTCATAGTCTGGCCACGGGAATAGCCAGGGACAAAGCCATGAGTACTCTTTAAGTACTCGCAAACTAATACTAATAAGTGAAGGGGGGGTTTTTGGTAGTAGGATACTAAGCTCTAGGGTTGTTTTGCAAAAAGCCAGATTTACCTCTACTAAGTTCAAAAGCAAAGAAAGCTAGTTGAAAGTTTTATAGCACCTAAGTGAGAACTTGAATTTCATATCACAACTCTATTGTGGTCAAGTCAAAGTCATAAATCATTTCATAAGTTGTTTTGAAAACATCTGACGAGGGAACAGTATGGCCTAATCTGTCCATAATCATGACTGCTATTCGAATAGTTTGACACTCTGCAGAGATTGTACACTTTCACCACAACATTTGATACATCCGTAAGGAACACTCCTGAATTCACTATACTCAGTATGCAGATAATCAATCCTAACCTTTCCATTACACACCCTAGTATAGGCACCTCTCATGTGAGTTTGGCCTCCCAACCATGACCATCTGTCATCTTGGGTACTGCACAGGTGGACAATCTTCACAAGGTAGCCTCACTGACCTTGGCCGCAAGGGAACCCATACTACGGTATATAAATTTCCAGTCAAGCCCTACCCAAATTTCGGGTATTGTGGTTGTACGGTAAAATTGGAATGGTATCGCATCCAGACAACCATCAGTTTTATAAAGGGTTAGGGTTCATGCCTCAACATTTTCATCATTCAAATCATCTAGTGTTTTCAAGAACACATGTCAAAACATTTCAGTAGAATGACTCATCATTCTAAGGTTTTCATAACCATTTTCACCAAGTATTCCCATCTAAAGTTGATCAAGTTTTATGCTTAGCACTAGCAGCTACATGTGGGGGTAAACACTAATGAGGTGTGGTAACAAAGGTGAATGATCTAATTTCAATCTCATGCCTTAGGATGACATCAAGATTATCTATCTTAGGCCAAGTTTTATGCTCTTTATGCTACCTTCAATTATCTTTCTAGAATCTACAAGTCACTAAGTAAACTTTTCATAGAAAGCTTTTAATAAAGAAAATAGAATACTAAGCTTGCAAGTAAAAATAGGATGGTGTGTCAAGTGGGTATAATCACATATGCTTAAGGCATATAGTTCGCATAGTAACAAGCAAGTAGTAGCTTGCATAAGTAGGGTATCTTGCAAGTGTTAGCTTCCTAATTCAACTAGTAGTATTAGTCTTGCCTTGTGCAGATCAGTGGTTGAAGTTCTTCTCGGCTTCTTCCTCGTAGTATCCTCCTTCCTCCTCGTATCCTTGGTCGGTACTAGCGTCTATAAATAAATACGAGGTACACAATCACCAAACAATACTTAACTATTTCCAATCATCACACAAAAGGTTCATACTAGATGATCTAGCATCATCACTAACATTACAAGATTAAAGCACTTGTCTCATTTATTTTATTGAGAAAAGTAATTTCTACTCATTGAAAAACTACTTAAGATTTAATATTCTCCAACTCAAACATGGGATCATGTTGACACATGTCGTCACCACATATTTCAGTACATGGGAATATGATTTAAAGTGGTGTCACAATTTAATAAGGTTTAACCTTTTTTATTTTATTTAATTAAAATGACTAGAAATGCCTATGGGGCATTCTTTTATTACTTTAACATTATGTCTGTAAGTAAACCTATATATTTTTAGATATTCTGAAAGGTATAGTTAAATGTGATTTTTGAGAGCTGTTTTTGAGAGTTGGAAACAACTCAAAAGCTTTTATGGTTGAATTTTGAAAAATGTTTGAATGCAGAAAAGCTTCTGACTTGTTATTTTTACCATGGGTGATCTACAAATATAAATGGTTTGAATCCAACGGGTTTGGATTAAGCATTCCAATACCTTTTTGACAAAATTGGTTTCATTCTATTTGGTTTAGCAAAACTCCCTGAATTGATTTTTGAATCAACAGACAGAACTAGGGTTTGAGTTTAAATGAAAAATCTAAATTTAAACTAACCGGGTTGCGCGGGAGAGTTACTGTGCCGGCCCACTACGCACAGCGCGCGTGCGTGCTGTTGACAAATGGGATCCATAAGTTAGCGGAACTAACTAAACGAAACGGTATCTATGAATCTGAGCCTTACGATCTAATTCTAATCCAACGATTGAGGGTTGTTGTTGACGATGAGCTACTCCGGCGAGGAACTAACCCTAACGCGGCCAGTGGGGGTCTGGGGCGGCTCACCGGGGCTCTGGCGATGGTCGGCGACGGGGGTGAACGAAGAAGTCGACAACGGCGGTTCTCTTGGTACTGGCAGCTCCTCCTGGGGCTTCAATCGACGGCTCCCTTCTCCTCCAGCAGCGGCGGGCTCCGGCCAAATTCCGGCGAGAGAGAGCTCGCCTTGCTTTGGGAAGAAGTGGGAAGGATCAGTGCGAGTTGGGGAGTGAGATGGTGTGGAGGAATCGAGCTGGGGAGGCCTCCTTTTATAGGCGAGCAAGAGGGGCAGCACGGCGTGGGTGGAGCTCACGCTTGAGGCGACAGACAGCGGCTATCGTGGGCTGAGGCTAGGGGATCTGGCGGACTCGCGATCGTTGCTAGTTTAAAGGCGAGGCATAGGGCGGTGGGGTTTGGTCTGGAACGTGCGGTGCTCTGCGCGGTACCGACGGTGAACTTCGCGGCGTGCGGCAGCTATGGGGTACGGTCGAGGAAACAAGCATGTTTAGTGGTCTCCTGGGACGGTTGGGTTCGTGCTGGCGGTAAGGGCTCGAGGTGGTCGGGTTGAGTGGGAACGGCACGGTGCAGTGGTACATGGTTGGCATGGTTGGCAAGGCACGGCGTTCCGTAGTTCTGTCTGCCTTGAGCTAGGGTTGGTCTAGAGGCGGTGAGGCATGGTCAAGATGCTGCATAAGGTTGGCGCAACTAGTTCTTCTTTTAGCTTGCTGTCCACATTGGGGTGGCAAGGTGAGGCTCGGCCTGCTCACCATTGATGGCAATGGCAAGCTCGCAGTGGTGTTAGAGGTTACTAACTAAGCTAGATGATCTACTAAATGTCTGCTGTGAGCTAGAGAGGGGACAAGTTAGGCCAAATCACTGCTCATAATAGTGTTAGATGTTTGTTTGTTTTGTGTTTGCAAGGTGTTTGATGAAATGGCCAAAAGAACTTTAAATTTGAATTTTGGATTCAAACTTGGTGGTTTTGCTAGGCACATGCTAGGGAGTATCTGGTTAGTTGGATTAGTCAAGGGGCACTGGTTTGGTTGGGTTTTGAAAATGTGTGATCTTCACATATGATAAAGATTCAATTTTGAATTGTGATTTGAATGAGGTTGCCAAATGTTTCTGCAAGTTTGAAAGGTGGGCTTTGCTTCACTTTTACTTGGTCTAGCAAGGGGTGAAAAGGATTGGAAAAGTTTCTGTTTGAAATCTTAGACTAGAAACACTCAAAGTGACCTAGTGAGCAATATTGGAAAAATGACCATTTGCTTTATTTGATTTATTTTTGATTTTCTCTTGATTTGTTTCTGCATGGAATTGTTTTATATGATGTTATTTTCACCTTTAAACCATTTCTTGCTATTTAGGTTAATCACACAAGTTCATTCATGAATTTATCAAATCACCACATACACACATGCATTCTTCATATGGTTTTAATTAATCAAAGTTTTTGTTAACCCTAATTATAGTGATTTAGAGTTTGATGATCATTGTTTTATATTTTTGGGATGTTACAAACCTTTCCCCCTTAAAAAATCTTGTCCCAGGATTTTATAAAGAAGGAAAAAGATTACCTAGGTTTTAAAGAGATCGGGAAACTCTGTCCTGATGTGATCTTCGCGCTCCCAGGTAGCTTCTTCTTCGGTGTGGTTGCTCCACTGAATCTTGAGAAACTTGATGCTTCGGGTCCTGATGGTTCTAAAAGCTTCTTCCAAAATACGGATGGGTACTTCAGGATAGGTGAGGTCATCGTTGATCTCTATGGTCCGGTGATCAATGTTCTTGAAAACTTCAGTCTTCTCCGGAACTTCAAGGCATTTACGAAGTAACGATATATGGAACACATTATGTACTGCTGTGATCTCCTCTGGTAGTTCCAATTGATATGATACTTCTCCTCGATGATTCAAAATTTTGAAAGGTCCGATATATCTAGGGGCTAACTTTCCTTTGAGCTGATAACGCTGCATTCCCTTCAAAGGCGACACTTTGAGATACACAAAATCTCCGATATTGAAAGAGAGGTCTCGACATCTCTTGTCGGCGTAACTCTTCTGTCTTGACTGGGCGGTCTTGAGGTGCTCACGAATCTTGTGAACTTTCTCTTTTGCTTCTCGTAGGATGTCGGGTCTGAAAATCTGACTCTCTCCTACTTCCTACCAATTCAAAGGGGTGCGACACTTCCTTCCATACATGAATTCAAATGGGGCCATTTGCAGACTAGCTTAATAACTATTGTTGTATGAAAATTCTGCGAAAGGCAGACAGTCTTCCCATTTAGATCCATACTCTAGCACACATGCTCTCAACATATCTTCGAGTATTTGATTTACTCGCTCCGTTTGTCCATCGGTCTGAGGGTGATACGTTGTGCTGAAGTCTAGTCGGGTTCCTAAACCTTCTTGGACTTTCTTCCACAATCTCGAGGTAAACTGAATTCTCGATCCGATAAAATGTTCTTGGGGACTCCGTGCAGACTAACGATTCTAGCGATGTATAACTCTGCTAGTTTCGAACTCTGGTATGTGGTCTTGACTGTTAAGAAATGGGAGACTTTGGACAATCTGTCAACTATGACCAAGCTAGAGTCATTTCCCCTACTAGAAGTAGGCAATCCGGTGATAAAGTCCATTCCAACGGAATCCCATTTCCATTCTGGAATCTGTAGTGGTTGCAACAGTCCTGCAGGTCTTTGATGTCCCGCCTTGACTCTCTGACATATATCACACTTGGCGATATAGCTTCCGATTTCTCTCTTCATCTTATGCCACCAAAATTGTTCCTTCAAATCCTGATACATCTTCGTTCCTCCGGGGTGGATAAAATAAAGAGTATCATGGGACTCTTTCAAAATCACTTCTTTCAATTCCGAATATGCTGGTACACAAAGACATCCTTTGTACCACAGAACTCCTTCGTCTTTGGTAAAACCGAGTACTTTGCCTATACCGATACGACGTTTGATTCCGTCGATACTAGCATTTCCTTTCTGCGCCTCCTTGATCTGACTGTTCAAAGTGGTTTGAAGTTCTATGCTCGCCAAAAATCCTTCACTCACTAATTCCATTCAGAAATCTTCCATCTCTTTATGCAAACTTGGTTGCTCCTTCAAAATCATGGAGTTCAAGCGGCACGGCAATCTGCTAAGGGCATCTTCTACCACATTGGCTTTACCAGGGTGATAGTGAATGTCCAGATCATAGTCCTTGATTAGCTCAATCCATCTTATCTGCCTCATATTCATCTCCTTATAAGTGAATATATATTTCAGGCTCTTGTGATCCGAATAAATCTCACAACGGTTTCCCATCAGGTAATGCCTCCATGTCTTCAAGGCTAGAACTACGACTGCTAGTTCAAGGTCATGCGTTGGATAATTTTGTTCATGTTGTTTCAGTTGTCAGGATAGATAAGATATAACTTTGCCTTCTTGCATTAGCACACATCCGAGACCGATCTTGGATGTGTCCCAATACACATCAAAGGGCTTGGTGATATCCGGCATGATCAAGATTGGGGCTGAAATCAATCTCCTCTTGAGTTCTTGAAAACTCGCTTCACATTTTTCCATCCATTCAAACTTCTTGTCCTTCTTCATCAATTGGGTCATGGGTCTGGCAATACTCGAGAATCCTTCTACAAACTTGTGGTAGTATCCCGCTAATCTGAGAAATACACGAACTTGGGTTTGAGTGGTTGGGGCTTGCCAATCTTCGACATCCTTCACCTTCGCAGGGTCAACTGCAATTCCTCCGGCTGATACAATATGTCCGAGGAATCCTACCTCCTGTAACCAGAATTCACATTTTCTAAACTTGGCATATAGCTGATGCTCTCTAAGGGTTCCAAGAATGGTCCTTAGGTGTAGCTCATGTTCTTCTTCTGATTTGGAATAAATCAGAATGTCATCGATGAAAACAACGACAAACTTATCCAGGAAGTCCATAAAAATCTTATTCATGAGATTCATGAAATAAGTGGGGGCATTGGTTAATCCAAAAGACATGACCGTATACTCATATAATCCATATCGGGTGGTAAAGGCAGTCTTTGGAATATCCTCTGCACAAATTTTGAGTTGATGATAGCCAGTTCTAAGATCAATTTTAGAAAACACTTTGGCACCCGTCAACTGATCAAACAGATCTTCTATCTTCGGCAATGGGTACTTGTTCTTGATGGTGACATCATTCAACTTCTGATAATCCGTACACAAACAGTTACCTCCAGCTTTCTTGTACACAAATAAAACAGGTGATCTCCATGGTGACGCACTTGGTTGAATCAATCCAATTTCCAACATGGCATCCAGTTGCTTCTTTAGTTCTGCTAGTTCAGATGGGTTCATACTATATGGTCTTTGGGCTATGGGTCCGGTTCCAGGTATTAGTTCAATGATAAACTCGATATCCCGATCTAGGGGCATACCGGGCAAAACATCTAGAAATACATCGGGGTATTCACAGACTATCCGAACTTGGTCAATGGTTGGCTGGGCTATAATCTTGTTGCACTTGAATTGACGGGGCAAGGTTTCGGATACATGCTCAATCGATATTTCGCCGTGTCTTGGTCATGGTTATAGCTTTCTTGGCACAGTCAATTAATCCTTTATGTTTGGACATCCAATCCATTCCTAGTACTACTTCCAAACCTTTAGTTCCGAGTACTATTATATTAGCATGAAAATCTATGCCATGGATTCGGATAGGGACGGCTTTTTTGGTTGGTTGGATCTTACTAGTGCATGCAAATTCTTTAGTAACAAATGAGTGCGATGCTCCAGAATCAAACAACACTCTTGCAAGTACTGAGTTAACAGAAAACATACCCAGCACGACATCTGGCGCTTCCTAGGCTTCTTCACCATGCATGAGAAAGAGACGGCCGTTGCGGTTGAGCGAATTACCTGGGGCAAACCTTCTTCCGGGCTAAACACGACGCTGCTACTGAGCTGCGCATTTGCATTGGGGGCTATGACAATTTTCTTGGGGCACTCATTGGAGTAGTGACCCTTGGTTCCACATTCATAACAAGTCACTTGCGACTTGTCCTTTGCTGCAACAGGCACAACATTGCTTCCAGTCCTTGGGGTAGTGTTGGTGTTGGTGGCAACATTGTTGTTGTTGAACTTGGGTGGTGCACGGTTGAAATTGCTGGGGTTGTCGGGGTTATTGTGGTTTCCTCCGGGCCTTGGGTTTCCACGGTTGGGATAGGTCGGACGGTTCATCGGGGGTCTGTTGGTTATTGGGGCAAATCCTGGAGATGGGTTGGGGCGATACTTTGGTGTATGGTGGGTTCCTGGTTGATGCATCATGCGACTCTTGCGGTTCTCATTGTCTTGGTTGATCTTTCCTTCCATCTGAATGGCAGAGTCCACTAAGGCTTCAATATCAGCAAAGGGGATATTGACTAACACCGTCTGCATTTCATCATGCAGACCATTCAGGAATCTCTCCTTATTCTTGGCTTTAGTGTCGATCTCATCCGGTGCATACCTAGCCAATGACAAGAATTTGTCACGGTATTCCACTACTATCATTCTCCCTTGTTTCAGTTCCGTGAATTCATCTCTCATCCTCTTGATTAAACCCGGTGGCACATGGGTTCTGCTGAACTTGACTTTGAATTCATCCCAAGTCATCAGCTGACCTCCTATCATTGCGTGAACGCTGTTCCACCATGCTCTTGCATCTCCTGCCAGATAGTGGGTAGCAAATAATACTTTCTCGTTAGCTTCCACTCCTGCAAGTTACAGATTGTTCTCCATGGTTTGCAACCAATCATCTGCATCTAGGGGCTCTTCTGAGTTAGTGAAAACAGGTGGATTGGTGTTCTGGAAATTCTTGAGCTTAGATCCATGGTTGTCCTGATTTCCATGGCCTTGATTGTTGTTGGCCATCTGGGCTATCTGTTGAAGGGTGGCTAAGTTGGCTTGACGTTCGGCTCTTTTAGCTTCGCGGTCAGAAACCAACATTTGCAAGATCTGCAACATCGGGTCTGGGGATGAACCACTTCCTACGCGGGGCATCTAAAGATTTAGATAGATCGTGAGAAAATAGGGAAATTTCTGAGGTTCAGGGATTTTGAAAAGTTTTTTTGAAGTTTGACTCAGATTTTTCTAGCAACTTGCTTTTCATTCTTTCATGCATAGCACACGATACAAACACACACCACAACAAAGGAAAGCATATGGTTTTAAGAACCATTCCGGGAAACTACGATACAGTGGGACCGAATACAATTCACTAACGCTAGTGCCCAAGTGCTACTACTCCTCGGAGTCAGTGTCCTCATCATCCTCATCATCATCAATTAAGGCAAAGTCATCCTCATCGGTGAAGAAGTCCATGGCCTGATCCTCCATGAAGTCATCATTGTCACTGAGATAGTGAAAGAACATGTGGGACCCCATGTGTGGTTCTGGTAATTAATGACAATCTCTATGGACTAATGCTTGTATCAAGTTGTACTTGTAGGAATTGTCCATAGGCAATGCTTGAACCATATGTTGGCTTCAAGGTTTGGAGAAGAAAGTGAAGAGGATCAAGTGGTGACCAAGGTGTTCAAAGAGTGATCCACAGATTGGTCATGTGAGAGTTAAACCTATGAAGATCTCATGCTTAAAGCTTGCCATCCTCGGTGATCATGGATCGATGAAGACAAGGTCAAAGTAAAGGTTTCCCCATGTTGTATGGGGGAGTAACTTGCAAGTCTTCATCAAGCAAGTGCGTACAAGAGAAATCAAGAAAGGTGTCCCATCTTGAGAAGGACAAGACCGTCTAAATCATAATCAAGTGGAATATGCGCAAGGCAAAGGTATGATCTTGATAGGGTTTCTTTCTTACCGGTCTCGTGGTGTTAGTTGGGGATACCGCTTTATAGGATAGACAACCGTACTATCAAGAGGGGATCCCAAGTGAATAACTCGATCATATCGTTCAGAGAGAGCTCAAACCTTTGCATACTTAGCATCATCCTTTCTTGGTTGTTATTTGGATCTTATCCATGTGAGGTTCTAGAGCTTGTGGTAATATTCATAACAAGCCATAGTTCATCAAAAACGGATTTCCCCTTTATATCTTATTGCGTTTTTGATCTTGGAGGTTTTACCGGTTTGTCTTTTAGAGATAGGTAAAACCTTCCATTATTTGGTTCTTACTCATGTGAGTATTTAGAGCTTGTTTTAATTTCCATGACAAGCTCTAGTTCATCGAAAACGGATTTCATATGCATTCTCTACTACGTTTTCGATGTTGGAGGTTTTACTGGTTTGTCTTTTTGAGAGAGGTTAAACCTTTCGTCATTTGGTTCTATACTCCCTTGATGGACTATTATGTTTTTCTGTATGATCTTGTAGATCTTATTGTCCTCTTTAAAACGAGCCCAAGATCATCAAAATTGGAGTTCGGATGCAAAAGTTATGGATGTTTCCGTATTGGTCTTTCTGCCAGTTTTTGTAAGACCGGAGACTCCGGACTAATCTCCGGTCTAATCTCCGGACCGTGTCCAGTACGTCCTCCAGATTGTCCCCATTTGGCCTGGGTACACTGGAGACTCCGGTCCCAGTCCGAGACTCGGACAAGCGATTCCTAGGCCTAACGAGATTTCTAGGGACCTATTTAAGGGCCCTTCTTTCCAATGGTTCCCTCTCTCTTGCAAATTTTCCCCCACCATTGTTGACCTTTTGAAGCTTGCTACCCCCCTTCAATCCCTCCCTTGATTCTTGCATATACTTTAGGGATTTGAAAGAGGAGATCTAGATATACAATCCTACCAATCCATCTCTCCTCTAAGTGAGGGGAACATCTTGGGATCTAGATATTGGAGTCTTTTGTGGATTTCCTCCTTTGTTCTTCCTCTCTTATTCCCCCACAAGATTTTGTAGCTTTGGTGGAATTTGGGAGAGAAGTATTTGAGCACTACTTGTGTTCTTGTCATTGCATTTGGTGCATCAGTTTGAGTTCTCCCCGGAGGATTTGGTGAGTGAAAGTTGAGAAGCTTTTTACTCTTGGGTTCTTGGAACCCTAGATGGTTTGTTGGTGTTGCAGGTTGTGGCCTTGGTGGAATTTGTTGGGAGCCTCCAATTAAGTTGTGGAGAAGTCCCTCAACCTTGTTGCTTGTATTGCTTAGCATAAGTTGTTGGTGCACATAGGTGAACCTTAGTTGTTCTAGGTTGTGCTTTACAAAGTAAACACTAGTTTTATTCCGCCTTTGTTGAGCCACTCTAGGAAAAGTTTTAACCGCCTATTCACCCCCCCTCTAGGCGACATCCGTATCCTTTCAATTGTTATCAGAGCACGGTCTCTCATTTTAGGCTTCACCGCCTTGAGAGTAAAGATGTCGGCTAGGGGATTTGTGCACAATGACATGTTCATATTCAATGGCACAAATTATGATATTTGGAAAACTCATATGCTTATTCATTTTCGGGACATGGACCCAAATTTGGAGCGTATTGTAGATATAGGTTTTTCTCCTCCTATGGATTTCAAAAATCTATCTTGTGAGGATGAGAAAAACTTATATCTCGATGCTCAAGCTTCTAATGTGCTTGTTAATGCTTTGAGCTATGTAGTTACATCTTCAATCATTCCTTTTTGGAGCGCTCATGAGTTATGGACAAAACTTCAAGATAAATATGTTATGTCCAACATTATTGAGGATGATTGTGTTGCTTCCACTTCCGGTCGAGATGAGTTCTCATCCTCTACCACTTCACCAACATGTGATTTTTCACAAGGTAATGATATGGTGAGTGGTGATAGAAATTGTAATTTGGATAGTGTGCTTACTATGTGTGATCCTTCACCTTTATCAAGTTGCAATGATCTATCTTTGGACCTTAACACTTCTACCACTCAAAACTCCTTACATGCTTGTGTTAATAGTCCTTGCATATCATGTAGAAATGACTTGAATAAATCTCATGATGATATGCTTGTGTTGTCTTGTTGCCATCATAAAAATGCTTGCATTTCCTCTAGTGCTTGTGTTGCTAACCATGTAGAGGAAACCGAAGATTCTATGGGCAAATACATGGTTTTGAATGAAGACACAAATGCAATCTCATCTTCACCTTCTTCCGGTACGCACCTATGCCTTATGGCTAGGGATTCTAAGGTAACTCCTACTTTGGAACCCATTACCTCTTGTGATGAGGAGGATGTGGATAATGTGGAAGAAGAGCTTGATATTGATGATTTATATGAAAAGGGTGAGATTGTTTATCGTGCCCTTGTTAAAAATGATATTGCTTGCTCTAACTTTGTTGAAGTCTTGGACTTTGCTATTAAGAGCAAAGAACATATTGATAAGTTAGAATCACAAATTGAGGTGGCAAGTGATCTCAAAAGTAAAAATGATGAGACTCAAGTTGCTTATGCTAAACTTCTTGAGGATTTTGAGCACCTCAAAATGTCTCTAGGGTCATAAAGGGTGATCTCATCAAACTCACCGAGTCACATGAGCAACTTAAAGCCTCATATTCAAAAGAGCTTGCCAAGTTGCCCTCACCTCTTGCTAATAATGATGATCCTTGTGCTACTAACTCTATTTCTTTTGAAGCATCTATTTTAAAGGAGAATGTTGAGCTAAAGTCTCAACTTGCTTTGCTAACTAGCAACTATGGAAAATTAGAAGAAAGCCATGTTAAGATCTCAAGCTCGCATGAGGATCTCCTAGTCTCCCATGGTAGGCTAAAGTTGGCTCATGAGGCCATCATGTCAAAGGTAACATCTAGTGGGCCTCATGTGGACATTAGCACTATATCTACTCCAAATGTTAAATTGCCATGTGCTAGTCCTTGTAGTTCATCCTCTCACAACCATGATATATCTCGTGATGAATTACATTTCGTGCCTTGTTGCTCTAACAATGTAGCATCTACTCCCTCTAGTGTTTTTGTTGAAACTAACCATGTAGATGAAATCAAAAGGCTCAAGGCTCAAGTCACTTCTTTGAAGAATGACTTGAAAAAGGGTCATCAAGGGAAGGTCACACTCAATAAAATCTTGAGTGTGCAAAAATCCCCCAATGACAAGAGTGGCCTTGGATTCAACTCCAATGTCAAGAACAAGTCCATTATCAAGTTGAAGCACAAGGACAACAAGAAGAATGGCCAAGATCAAGTCAAGAATCCGGCCAACATTGTTTGCTTCAAGTGCAAGGAAGAAGGGCACCATGTTAGATCTTGCCCATTGAAGAAAAAGCCTCTTAGCGTGAAGCAACAAGGGAAGCGGCCTCAAGCTCCACCCCAAGTCATTAATGGGCCTCTTACTAAGAGGACTACTCGAGATCTTCCTCGAGTTGTGGCTTCACCTAAGAAGAAAGATGGCAAGAGTAGAACTTGTTACATATGCCGTGAGAAGGGGCATATTTATTCCTCATGCACTATCGTTATCTCCTCATCAAACCCTATCATTATTGATGATGCTTATACTCTTTGTAAGGATGAGGTTGACAATGTGTTTGCCAAATTTTTTGGTGCCCAATGTGGTGTCAAGAAAATATCCATTTGGGTTGCCAAGCCTATTGTGACTAACTTCTTAGGACCCAACTTGGTTGGGGACCAACAAGCCAAAACTTGATCAATATGTTGAAGGGTTTCGCGGCATAGTAAATCAAAATTTTCTGGATGCAACAGAGGGAAAGCCAAGATCTAATCTAGGAGATGCAATCAGCGAGAGATTGGATTAGATCTTCATACCCTTGAAGATTACGCGGTGAGCGTTAAATAACGTGGGTGATGTAGTCGTGCTCGCTTCTCCTCCTCGCGATCCGATCCGATCTAGCACCACAAGTGGCGGTGCCTCCGTGAGATGCACGTCGCACCTCGGCGTCTCCTCCTTCCTCGGACCAGCGGTATGGTGGAGAGATAGATTGGATCTACAACACGACGGCGTGGTGTATATGGTGGAGAATTTCTGCAGGCTTCGCCTATAAACAATGGAGGAGAGGAAGGTAGCAAGGCTGCTAGGGCTTGGAGGAAGGTGTGTGTGGGGCGCACCACCCTCTATATATAGAGGCGGCCAGCCCTTGCCCCTCCTCCAAGCCTATCTCTAGTTTAAACAATTTAAACTCTCCCTTATCTAGAAATCCTATCTCTAGTTTAAACGATTTAAATTCTCCCTTATCTAGAAATTCTATCTCTAGTTTAAACGAGTTTAAACTTATCTAGGATCGGCTGGGACCTATGGGGCCTTGTGCCCCTGGCCCAATCGGCCAGACACTCCCTCATAGGCCCATGCCCCCTCGGAAGGTGGGGCCACGTTGGTCCCCTTCCGAAGGTTCTAGAAGCTTCCCACAATACCGATTAACCCGAACAATTCAACTCCAAAAACTGCCTTATATGAATCTTATTCTCCGGACCATTCCGAACCTCTCGTGATATCCCGGATCCCATCCGAGACTCAACAAAATTCATAAACCAATTATCCAATCTATCCTAGCGTCGAGATACGTTATGTGTGACCTGCGGTTCGAGAATATGCGACATGATCTTCTATCAATAATCAGCGGGGTGCAGGCACCCATATTGACTCCACATTCATCGATGATCATATCGGATGAACCACGATGCCGATTCAATCAATCCCATATATATATTCCCTTTCTCGCGATATTTTACTTGCCCGAGATTCGATCGTCGATGCATCATACCTAGTTCAATCTCGCTCACGCAAGTAGTACTTTACTCGTTCGTAATCCGATATCACTTTGTGATTAACTCCTTAACCACATGCTTGCAAGCGGTGTTGATATCGATTACCGAGTGGGCCAGTATATCTCTCTCCGACTTGGGAGGGACAAATTCCATCTCGATACATACAACCCAACAGATACTTTCCGATCACCTGAGAGACACCTTTATGATCACCCTCTCATAGGATGACGTTTGATGTCCTCAAAGCTTTCTTCCGGTACCAGGGAGTTGCATTATCTCATGGTCTAAGGAATACAATGTTTGACATAGGAAAAGCTTCGCAAAGATGAACACGATGAAACGATCTAATTGCTTCGCTTAGTTTGGGTCTGTCCATCATATCATTCTCCCAATGATATGATCTCATTATCAATTGACAACCCATGTCTATGGTTAGGAAACCTTAACCATCATTGATCAATGAGCTAGTCCTTAGGCGTACCGAGGACACGTGTTGTTCACAAACCACAAGTATTAATGTTTCCGCTTAATACAATTCTAGCATGGAATATAAACTTTATCATGAACAAGAATTATAATAATAACATCTTTATTATTGCCTCTAGGGCATAATTCCAACAGTCTCCCACTTGCACTAGAGTCAATAATCTAGTTTTCATCTGGCAACAATCTCACACCCATGGCACTGAGGTATTGATCATGTTTTACACGTGGAAGAGGTTTAGTCAATGGATCTGCGACATTCAGATCCATATGTACTTTGCTAATCTTCAGATCTCCATCTGCTATATAATCTCGGATTATATGAAACTTGCGGTTGATATGCTTGGTCTTTGGATGATATCTTGGTTCCTTAGCGAGTGCTATGGCGCCAGTGTTATCACACAATATCTCCAGTGGGTCCAATGCACTTGGAACCACGCCAAGATCAGTGATGAAGTTTCTGATCCAAACTCCTTCACTTGACGCTTCTGCAGCAGCCATGTATTCCGCTTCCACTGTAGATCCCGCGATCACGCTTTGCTTGCAGCTTCTCCAGCTCACAGCTCCTCCATTCAAAATATAAACGTATCCACACACTTATATGAATCTTATTCTCCGGACCATTCCGGAACCTCTCGTGATATCCCAGATCCCATCCGAGACTCCTAACAAAAATTCATAAACCAATTATCCAATCTATCCTAGCGTCGAGATACGTTAAGTGTGTGACCCTGCGGGTTCGAGAATATGCAGACATGATCTTCTATCAATAATCAACAGCGGGGTCTGGGCACCCATATTGACTCCCACACATTCATCGATGATCATATCGGATGAACCACGATGCCGTGATTCAATCAATCCCATATATATATTCCTTCGTCTCGCGATATTTTACTTGCGAGATTCGATCGTCGGTAGTCATACCTAGTTCAATCTCGTTCACGCAAGTACTTTACTCGTTCCGTAATCCGATATCACTTTGTGATTAACTCCTTAACCACATGCTTGCAAGCGGTGTTGATATCGATTACCGAGTGGGCCCAGTATATCTCTCCGACTTGGGAGGACAAATTCCATCTCGATACATACAACCCAAGATACTTTCCGATCACGAGAGACACCTTTATGATCACCCTCTCATAGGATGACGTTTGATGTCCTCAAAGCTTTCTTCGGTACCAGGAGTTGCATTATCTCATGGTCTAAGGAATACAATGTTTGACATAGGAAAAGCTTCGCAAAGATGAACACGATGAACGATCTAATTGCTTCGCTTAGTTTGGTCTCGCCCATCATATCATTCTCCCAATGATATGATCTCATTATCAATTGACAACCCATGTCTATGGTTAGAAACCTTAACCATCATTGATCAATGAGCTAGTCCTTAGAGGCGCATACCGGGACACGGTGTTGTTCACAAACCACACAAGTATTAATGTTTCCGCTTAATACAATTCTAGCATGGAATATAAACTTTATCATGAACAAGAATTATAATAATAACATCTTTATTATTGCCTCTAGGGCATAATTCAACAGTCTCCCACTTGCACTAGAGTCAATAATCTAGTTTTCATCGGCAACAATCTCACACCCATGGCATCGAGGTGTTGATCATGTTTTACACGTGGAAGAGGTTTAGTCAATGGATGCGACATTCGGATCCATATGTACTTTGCTAATCTTCGATCTCCATCCGCTATATAATCTCGGATTATATGAAACTTGATTGATATGCTTGGTCTTTGGATGATATCTTGGTTCCTTAGCGAGTGCTATGGCGCCGATGTTGTCACACAATATCTCCATGGGTCCAATGCACTTGGAACCACGCCAAGATCGATGATGAAGTTTCGATCCAAACTCCTTCACTTGGCAACCTGCGGACCATGTATTCGCTTCCCTTTGTAGATCCGCGATCACGCTTTGCTTGCAGCTTCTCCGACTCACTCCTCCATTCAAAATATAAACGTATCCTGTTTGAGATTTGGAATCATCCTTGTGCGTGTCGAAACTAGCATCGACGTAACCTTTTACGACAAGTTCATCACCCCATATACTAAGAACATTTCTTTAGTTCTATTTAGGTACTTTAGGATGTTCTTCACGGCCATCGATGTTCCACTCTGGATCAATTTGATATCTGCTCGTCAAACTAAGAGCATTGGACACATCCGGTCTAGTACACATGGCATACATGATGGAACCTATGGCCGAGGCATAAGGCACTTTGCTCATAGCTTCCCTATCATTTATCAGTATGGACACCGAGCCTTGCTCAATATCTTACGACAACATAGGCCTTTGAACCTTTCTTTGCCTTATCCATTCGAACCTTTTCGAACTTTGTCTAGGTATGTACTCGGCTTAAAGCTATCGGCGTCTTTGTCTATCTCTATAGATTTTGATGCCCAATATATAAGCAGCTTCACCTAGGTCTTTCATTGAAAAACAATTGTTCAAATAACTCTTCACATCGTTAAGCATGTTGATGTCATTTCCGATAATCAATATTTCATCCACATACAATTACGAAGCGTCACCGAGCTCCCACTCACTTTCTTGTAGATACAAGCTTAGAGCAATTTGGAACAAATCCAAAGCTCTTGATCACTTGATCAAAATGAAGGTTCCAACTCGAGATGCTTGCTTGATCCATAAATGGAAATGAAGTTTGCATACTTTATCGACATCCTTAGGATCGACAAAACCTTGAGTTGCATCATATACAACTCTTCATCAATGTTGCCATTGAGGAACGCGATCTTGACATCCATCGCCATATTTCATAATCATGAAAGCAGCAATTGCTAATAAAATCCGAATGGACTTAAACATCGCTACGGAGAGAAAGTCTCATCGTAGTCAACACCTTGAACTTGTCGAAAACCTTTGCGACAAGCCGTGCTTTATAGACAATAACATTACCATCCGTCCGCTTTTCTTCTTGAAGATCCATTTGCACTCAACGGCCTTCGGTCGCTAGGAGGGTCCACCAAAGTCCATACTTGGTTTTCGCTCATGGATCCCAATTCGGTTCATGGCTTCTAGCCATTTCTCGAGTCTGGGCTCATCATCGCTTCCTCATAGTTCGTGGGTTCACCGTCTTCTACCAACAAGACAGTCAAGACAGGGTTGCCGTACCACTCGGGAGGCACGCGACCTTGTCGACTGCGACGTTCAAGAGCTTGATCGTCCGAAGCTTCATGATCCTTGTCATTAGCTTCCTCTATTGTTGGTGCAAAGCGGCCTTCGAACAATTTCAGGTGCTGCGCTACTCTCCAAATCAAGAGAAGGTTCAATAACCTCGTCAAGCTCTACTTTCCTCCCACTCACTTCTTTCGAGAGAAACTCCTTCGCAAGAAAGGAACCGTTCTTTGTGACAAACACTTTGCCTTCGGTTCTGTGATAAAAGGTATACCCAATAGTTTCCTCAGGGTATCCTATGAAGACGCATTTCTCCGCTTTGGGTTCGAGCTTGTCCGGCATCAACTTCTTGACGTAAGCTTCGCATCCCTAAACTTTAAGAAACGACAACTTAGGTTTAGCACCAAACCACAGTTCATACGGTGTCGTCTCAACGGATTTAGATGGAGCCCTATTTAAAGTGAATGCAGCGGTTTCTAATGCATAACCCCAAAATGATAACGGCAAATCAGTAAGAGACATCATTGATCGGACCATATCTAATAAGGTTCGATTCCGCGTCAGACACACCATTGCGTTGTGGTGTTAGGGTGGCGTGAGTTGTGAAACGATTCCACTTGCTTTAAGATGCATGAGAAAATCATAACTCAAATATTCACCTCCACGATCGGATCGTAGAAACTTAATCTTTACATTACGATGGTTCTCCACTTCATTCAAATTCTTTGAACTTTTCAAACGTTTGATTTATGTTTCATTAAATAGATATACCCATATCTACTTAAGTCATCGGTAAAAGTGAGAAAATAGCGATATCCACCGCGCGTCGAAACACTCATCGGTCCGCATACATCGGTATGTATGATTTCCAACAAGTCCGTTGCTCGCTCCATCATACCGGAGAACGGGGTTTTGATCATCTTGCCCATGAGGCATGGTTCGCATGTGTCAAATGATTCAAAATCAAGAGACTCCAAAAGTCCATCAGAATGGAGTTTCTTCATGCGCTTTACTCCAATATGACCTAGATGACAGTGCCACAAATAAGTAGTATTATCACTTTCTACTTTGCATCTCTTAGCCTCAATGTTATGGATGTGTGTTTCATCCCTTTCGAGATTTAGAAGAAATAAACCATTCACAAGAGGTGCATGACCATAAAAGATGTTACTCATATAAATAGAACAACCATTATTCTCTGATTTAAATGAATAACCGTCTTGCAATAAACACGATCCGGAAATGATGTTCATGCTCAACGCAGGCACATAATAACATTTATTAAGGTTTAAAACTAACCCCGAAGGTAAAACCAAGGAGAGCGTGCCGAAGGCCATCACATCAACTCTTGATCCGTTGCCAACGCGCATCGTCACCTCATCCCTCGCAAGCCGCCGTCTATTCTGTAGCTCCTGTTTCGAGTTACAAATATTAGCAATTGAACCGGTATCAAATACCCAGGCACTACAACGAGGGCTAGTAAGGAAAACATCAATAACATGTATATCAAATATACCTTTGATGGTGCCAGCCTTCTTGTCCGCTAAGTACTTCGGACGATTCGCTTCCGATGACCCTTGTCCTTGCAATAGAAGCACTCGATGTCCGGCTTAGGCCGGACTTGAGCTTCTTCTCAGCGGAGCATTGCGCTTGCCGCCCTTCTTGAAGGGCTTCTTTGCTCCTTACCTTTCTTAAAGGAGGGCTTGTTGACCATCAACACATGATTATCCTTCTTGATGTCCACCTGCAGCCTTGACTTTGCGAAGAGCTCGGTTATCGTATCGATGGAACCAATCTGATTATGAGTCACTACAAAACTTTTGTAGCTAGGAGGAGTGATTGCAGAACCTGTCAATCTTGAGCTCCTCTGGAATCGTGCATTCCGCTTGCTCAAGCGTTGAGTGTAGCTCGACATCTTTATGGCGTGCTCACTAACGGAACTCCTTCCTCCATCTTGCGGTTAAAGAACTTCTCGGAGATCTCTTATCTCTCGAGCGGGCCTGAGTCCGAAACATGGTTTCGGCTCCTCGAGAATCTCGAAGGGCCGGGATACTCTTCAAAAGCGATTTTGAAGCTCGGTTCCATAGCAAACAACATGGTGCTCTTAATCACACCATAATCATCTTTGCTTGGGATAGACAACTTTCTCATCGGCGGCGCGATTGCGAGGGTCACCTAACGCTTTCCCACTGACATAGTCCTTTTGTCCGCCAGACAGAATGATTCTTAGATTGCGGAACCAATTGGTGAAGTTAGATCCATTGTTTCTAAGCTTTTCCTTCTCAACAAAAACGTTGAAGTTGAAGTTGGACTTGGCCATGTGATCTACAGTATTTGCAAGTACAATTTAGACTATGTTCATGATAAATAGTTCAACTTAATCAAATTACTAGATTAACTCCCACTAAATTCAACATCCCTCAAGTTGTTTAGTGAACACGATCCAAATTCACCACACCTAATCCGATCATCACGAGAAGAGATGTGGTTTCAATGGTGGACAACAAAGTGTCGATCATATCATTCATATGACTCATGCTTAACCTTTCGGTTCTTGTGTTCGAGGCCATGTCTGCGCATGCTAGGCTCGTCAAGCTAGACCAAGTATTTCTGCGTGTGCAAAACTGGCTTGCACCGTTGTATGTGAGCGTAGAGTCTATAGCACCCGATCATCACGTGATGCTTGGACACGACGAACTTTCGCAACGGTGCATACTTGGGGAGAACACAGTTTTTATCTTGATCTTTAAGTGAGGAATCATCTTATAATGCTACCGTCGCGATCTAAGCATAATAAGATACATAAAGGATAAACATCACATGCATATAACTTTATGTGACATGGTATAGCCAATCTTCGCGCAATGATCTCCATCTTGTGCGTTTCGGCATGATCTCCATCACTCCACCATGATTGCCTCCACCACGAATAGCAACTACAACTATTGCTAACTACTTAGCGATAAAGTAAAGCTATTACATGGCGTATAAGAAGTTGACTCAGGTCATACCCAATTATAAAGACAACCATATGGCTCACGGTTGTGTACTCATCGACATGCAAGTCGTGAAATATTACAAAACATGATCATCGCATACAATATACACATCACATCTTGGGCCATACCATATCACGAAAACACTCCTGCAAAAACAAGTTAGACGCCTCTACTTTGTTGTTGCATGTTTTACATGGCTTATGGGAGTAGATGCTAAGAACGATTCTTACCTACGGAAAGCCACAACGGTGATATTATGGTTGCCAAACTCCGTGTTAATCCATGACAACTATAGTGAGAGAAACGGCATCCACTAGCCGCATGTGTGGAACAAGCCACACGTCAAGTGCGGGCCGGTCTCGCTAACGACGCCGTGTAAGGTTGGCTGGACCGCTTCAATCTCACTATCCGCGTCATAAGAAGAACACAAACAAGAGGCTTGCAGCAGAAAACATCAACGCCGCAACAACCATGTTGCGTTCTACTCGTGAAACACATCTACGCATAGATCTAGCTCGATACCCTTTGAAGGGTTTCGCGGCATAGTAAATCAAAATTTTCTACGGATGCGAGCGGAGGAAAGCCAAGATCTAATCTAGGAGATGCAATCAACGAGAGATTGGATTAGATCTTCATACCCTTGAAGATTCAGACAACGGAACGTTAAATCGGAACGTGGGTGATGTAGTCGTGCTCTTCTCCTCGCGATCCGATCCGATCTAGCACCACAAGTGGCGGTGCCTCCGTGAGATGCACGTGCAGCACCTCGGCGTCTCCTCCTTCCTCGGACCAGAGTATGGTGGAGAGATAGATTGGATCTACAACACACGGCGTGGTGTATATGGTGGAGAATTTACTGCTGCAGGCTTCGCCTATAAGCGATCGGGAGGAGAGAGGAAGGTAGCAAGGCGAGGGCTTGGAGGAAGGTGTGTGGGGGAGGCGCACCACCCTCTATATATATAGAGGCGGCCAGCCCTTGCCCTCCTCCAAGCCTATCTCTAGTTTAAACAATTTAAACTCTCCTTATCTAGAAATCCTATCTCTAGTTTAAACGATTTAAATTCTCCCTTATCTAGAAATTCTATCTCTAGTTTAAACGAGTTTAAACTTATCTAGGATCTGGGCCCTATGGGGCCTTGTGCCCCTGGCCCAATGCCAGGACACTCCCTCATAGGCCCATGCCCCTCCGGAAGGTGGGGCCACGTTTGTCCCCTTAGGAAGGTTCTAGAAGCTTCGGTATACCGATTAACCGGAACAATTCCGAACTCCAAAAACTGCCTTTGCCTTATATGAATCTTATTCTACGGACCATTAGGAAACTCTCGTGATATCCGGATCTCATCGAGACTCGAACAAAATTCATAAACCAATTATCCAATCTATCCTAGCGTCGAGATCGTTAAGTGTGTGACCTGCGGGTTCGAGAATATGCGTACATGATCTTATATCAATAATCAGCGGGTGCAGGCACCATATTGACTCCACACATTCATCGATGATCATATCGGATGAACCACGATGCGATTCAATCAATCCCATATATATATTCCCTTCGTCTCGCGATATTTTACTTGCCCGAGATTCGATCGTCGATGCATCATACCTAGTTCAATCTCGTTCACAGCAAGTACTTTACTCGTTCCTTAATCCGATATCACTTTGTGATTAACTCCCTAACCACATGCTTGCAAGCGGTGTTGATATCGACTACTGAGTGGGACCGAAGTATATCTCTCCGACTTGGGAGGACAAATTCCATCTCGATACATACAACCCATGATACTTTCCGATCACACGAGACACCTTTATGATCACCCTCTCATAGGATGATGTTTGATGTCCTCAAAGCTTTCTTCCGGTACCAGGGAGTTGCATTATCTCATGGTCTAAGGAATACAATATTTGACATAGGAAAAGCTTCGCAAAGATGAACACGATGAAACGATCTAATTGCTTCGCTTAGTTTGGGTCTGTCCATCATATCATTCTCCCAATGATATGATCTCATTATCAATTGACAACCCATGTCTATGGTTAGGAAACCTTAACCATCATTGATCAATGAGCTAGTCCTTAGAGGCGTACCAGGGACACGGTGTTGTTCACAAACCACACAAGTATTAATGTTTCCGCTTAATACAATTCTAGCATGGAATATAAACTTTATCATGAACAAGAATTATAATAATAACATCTTTATTATTGCCTCTAGGGCATAATTCCAACATATGTGTGTTTTGGAGGGCATTGGAGTCTTGGCTACATTATGAAGAATTGAGGGATCTTCATCAATTATTATTATCAAGACAAGCCATTTGTATTATCATGATTATATTATATTTCCAATGTTCCTCCTTGCGGTAACATATGCTCAACTCATTACATTGAAAGTTACTCGCCCCTTGTGCTTGTGTTGGTTTTGTATCTTCCATGCTTTTGTACATGTTGTGCTTTCCACTTAATTATCTTGAGATATCAAGTATATTTGTATATTATTAAGTGGCACACCATGTATGTGTGTTTCTTGTATTGGAGCCTTAATTGATTATATTTTATATCTTATTTGGCTCTTGTGAGAGATTAATGGATTATCCCATTTTGGGGGAGTGTTATGCTTGGGCATTCCACAATCCTAAAATTGTGTACATGAGGAATACCACTTAGTATTTATATTGGATTATTGTCTAGTCTCTATGTGGTATAATTCTCATGAGAAATTTATGTTTTATAATGTCCATTAATTATCTCTAGTTGTATCCTTTTGCCTCGTGTTGGATTTATGGTAATATCACATTATGGGGGAGTCATATGCTTAGTGCATATTACAAATCCTAGAAAATGTGAATATTCGAGGTTGTGTAACTTAGAATTGACATTGATAATTATCTAGCTCCTATGTGACACATGTGCTCATACAAGTTCCATTTTGCTTGAATGCCTTTATTGCTCATATTGTGGATCTTGTATGTGACAGTGTTTCTTGGTATGTGTTTCCTCATATTTAGATATCTATATCCTCATGGAAACCATTTGCTTCAAGTTACTCTAATCACTATGATTGTGTGACTATTGGAAGCTACCAAGAATCTTGTTCGAAGTATCATTCTTAATTCTTATATTTTTTCATATGCTTCTTGTTGTGACTATGATCTTGGATATCCATGTAAGCTACCTTGGGAAAATTATTCCCAATATTTCTTGTCCTTGGAAAATGAGTACCCAATTTATGGTAGAATTTATTGATCATATTCACTTTGGCCGTTGCTTAATCTTGTCCTATCTATGTCCAAGTAAATGTATTGTGTGCTCCCATGTATTCCTTGCTACTTTTGGATCCTTTTATTTTTATTGGTATCCTCTTGTGTTTTATTTAATATAGGTTGTAGTGATGATCTCATTTGTGTACATTTTGCATTCAAAAGAAAATTATATATAATGTACTACTTATGGGTGAGCTATCCTATATTATCTAGAACAATCCTTTTATGCTTCTTGTTTTGTTCCATATCATTTTATATGCTTGGAAGCTCAATATTTTTGTTTTGGTATTTTGTGCCATCATGAAAAGTTTGGGGAGTTTGGTTTCTTGTTGGAACCTTGCTCTTTTTGGGAGTTGGTTTTGTCTCATTCCTTGTTTCATGTTTTGTCTATTTTTAAAATGAGATAAATCCTTGAGCATTTGTGTTCTTATATATCTTATGCTCTTTGGATTTTGCCTAGTTTATTTGTTGAACTTGTGAATCTTTCATGTGTTGAATTGGTTCTTTGATACAATTTGGACACCATTTGTCATGTCTCACTCTTGTGCATGACATCTCGGTTTACTTGGTGCTTTTGTTCAAATTTTATCTCCTTTTTGTTTCTTGAAAGCCTCGTGCATGCATATTTACTACATGTTTATATTATGGCATGTTTGCTTTCTTTGATCCAATATATAGGGAAAACTCCACCAAATCCCATCGTCTAAGTTGTGCATGAAATTCAATTTCATATCAATATGCACATATTTATGTGGAGTCTCTCCTATGTATTGTAGTTGCACTAACTACATTGGACCCAATAAGTTTGGGGACCATTTTGTACTTAATTGTTTTTTAGGTACATTGGAGATATATTGGATGCTTGTCTCTTAATTTTGAAGAAGTAGTGCTTACAAGAAAATTTGAGCAAGCTGTAGGATGATCAACGAATTCCTATCCTCTACATCCTACCAATTATATCTCGGTAACAAGTATCTCTTGCTCATGCATATTTATCTTACTTCCAACCTTTTGTAGGTTGCATCTTGGCATGAATTCTTGTTATTGTATTTATTGTTGTATTTCTAGCCATGGTATTAAAAGAACTCTCTATTATAAATGTGCATAAGTTGAGATGAGTGCATATAATTGGGACTATACAAAATCATGCATATGATCCACCAATCCCAAATATGTCAATCTAGCAATTTTATTGCCTATCTTTTACTCAACTTCTCTCATGTGCAATAGTGAAATTTTGCTAGTTGATTTCTCCTTGTGATACTTGTTGCTTTTCTCCATATATTCCAACTTTCTCCTTTTCCCTTGGTGATAGTTGTAATGTATGGGGTGTGTTGGTTGTTGAAGCTCATCGATGTACAATAAGTTATTTGAGCCTTTTGGCCATGCTTTCAAGAAAAATCTTATTGGTATTGTCATGACTTCATTTTGGATGTCTTTCTCTATTGATTTTAAGTATCTACTTTGTGTTTACATGTTTCTTTGTGGATCAACACCTTTGCAAGATTGTCTACTTAGAAACTTATACACATGAAAGAGGTTACTCAATTTTTTCTTGATATCTTCCTTGTTTCGTGTGTGTTGTATGGTCATACTAAGCAATATCATTCATTGAATACTATGTGGATACGCAATGATCATCCTTTTACTAGTCTTATAATATGCTTTGTCATGCATCTCACACGTCCTTGTGGTTGAGCCCGCTAATATGTTGTCTCTTACTTATTGCTCAACCATTTGTTTCTTGCAAATTTTATGCCTTGGTATTTGCTCATTTGAACAAAGCTATTTTATGAGTAAAATAGAGGAAGTGAGGATTCCATGTTGTGCACATTGTATTCACATACAAAAAACCTAATGTTGCACATACCTTGGGGAGCTTCCTAATTTTATTTATAGCATCACTTTGTGCTTATCATATTTGTTCTCGCATGCCTTGTATTGTTAAAATGGAGTTGGATGAGTGAGGATTCGATGATTATGCACTTTGTTTCCAAATGCAATTATCATAATTGGTTCATTATCTTTAGGGAGCTCATCTAATTCATTTAATAATGCTCATTTGTCTTCTTTCTCATTTGATGTGCCTTAAATGTTTATGGGGGAGCAAGTATTCCATATTTGTGCATTATGTATTCTAATGAATTTATTTTTAAATTGTGCACAAATCTTGGGGAGCTTCTCCATTTATTATTTAAAAACATTATTTTGCTCTTTTGTTGCTTTCAATTGGTTTGTCGGATCTTGTGATTGCTTACATCATTTGTTGATTCTTCTTTTATTTTATTTCTTTTGGCAATCTTTGGGTCCTCGATATAGTTCTACTTCCTCCCAAGTATTCATCATTGTATATGTGCGAATGCACACCGTTTGGGGATTTATCACTATATTGGCCTTCTGGAACTTGTCACCCATTTCGGCAATCGATGCCAATGGGGGAGAAGTTTTAGAGGGTTTTAGGGAAATGGTTTATGCCTTGAGTTTGTTTCTAATCATTTGCCTTTCATGCTCTTGCATCTTTGTTGTTGCTTAGCATGTGGTATATATAGAGGAAACTCCACCAATGATAATGATTGGAAATATATGCAATGAAATTCAAGTTCATCACACATGCATAGATTGTGGGGGAGTTTGCTCTATATATGGTGGTGGTACCAATATCACATACTTATTGTTAGACCCCTCCTTTATAAAGGAAAGGATCCCTGTGATTGCAATGCTAGTCCCTGGATCAATGCTAGCATCCACAGTTTAAGATGAAGTACACAGATACAAAGGTCATTTATTACATTCATTCCAGAGACAAAACATAGTCTTATACAACTCATGGCCATAGGCCTAATACAAGAGTTTTAAGGAAACAAGTAATAAACATAAGTCTTCATCTTCATGTGCCACAGGCAAGCATGTTGAGTGTAGACTCATGACTCCTACTCATCATCGGAGTAACCTGCAACATCACAAGTTCTGACCACGAGGGTCAATACTTTGGAATAGTATTGGCAAGTGATACCTTAGTATATTTTAAGTGGTCTATAGTTCTATATGCATTTGGCTAGTGTAGCTTGGCTTGCTTTGCTTAAAATCATGTTTTACTTATTAGTTGAAATTGCTAAGTTTTCTTTGTCAAAACATTCCCAAGGAAACCATCAATAGATATTGAGGTCCTTCACCCTTGTTCACCCACAAGTTTTTAATTTAGAAATTGGAGTGATGAGATTCTTGTGGCTTCCATGTCTTGATGCTCAAGTGTCCATTTCCTTGGACAAGGCTAAGTACTTAGGTTTTCCATCTGCAGAGGTTGTGCACTTTCCCACCACTTGGTTTCCCAAGACAGACCTTCGAAGCCTTTCCTTAGTCAAATGGACGCTTCAACCTATCATCCCATCTACCACCAACTGTCCAAATGACTAAGTTCTAGCAACCTATGTGATCATGGCAGAGCCCATATTGCCAAGTGGTTGCACTGTAAGCTTTCTCAACATTTGGCCTCCAAATCCCTTTGTGCCTGGGTGGCATACCACAAGTGAGATACACAACCCAAGTCCATGGCCTTGTGTAACCACTCAACATAACCCAATCAATCCCATTCCACCCAGGAGGTTTATTTGACTTAGTTGTTTTATTAAGAAAATATAAGTCTCTTGACTTAGAATATTTTTATCATAAACCATATAGATGTTCACCACCCTTGTTTTCTATAAGCTAGGCTAAGCAAGGTATGGTATCTTAACTTAGGAAAATTTCCCTAACAATTCCACTACTTCACTCTACTTAGGATTTCCCATCTTGCACTAAGCAAAATATCATGCATTTACCTTAGCAAAATATCTAATGCAAGTATAAAACTTAGGATAGGAAATTCATGAAAATATCACTTGCCTTGGTAGTGGGGAGAGTAGCACTCCTCACAATCACAATCACTATCAAAATCTACACAAGAGACAATAGCACACAATTACACACAATATAAATACAATCAAAATAATATGAATGCATGCATGCAAGAATTTACTAAATGGTGATTTTTGAAAATTATACCAAGTATGTTCATGAGCACGTAAACTTAACAAGGCTCAAAATTGCCAACTACATTTTATTTGGCCCAAAAATAACTACAAGAATAAAACTATATCTAAAATAGCCCTAAACATGTTTCACAATAAAAATCATTTTTAACTGTTACTATATGCTAATCCAAAGGTATATTCTGATAGGCCTTGTCTTACTGAACTCAACGATATAAAGTTTGCAAAAATCCAACGTGTCGTTTGAAAGTTATAAGCATTTGAAGTTTGAATCAAATTCTGGTTTTAAAATCTGTTTTAATCTAAATTCCTGCCACGCGTCGTGTTTTTACTGGCGCGTACCGGTTCGCACCGGATCGCCCTTCTGAGCCGTTGGATTTAAATAGCGTTCTGCTCGAGATCTGTCCATACCTCTTCGATAAGTGGAGTGTTTCTACGCGCCAGGATCCGGATCTAATGGCTAAGATTCATCTAACCTAAACGAAGTGCGCCACGGGCGGTGACGGCGCGTCGATGGCGATGCGTTACGGGCCATTCTAGGATGCAAGGATGCGCTTACGAGATCCGTGAAGGTGTCTTTGGCTCGAGGTGGTGCTCGTCGCGAAGGGTGTTCGAGATGGGCTCGACCTCGTCGAATGTGGCGGCGTCGCTTAACTTGCGGATGTGGTGCTTGCCGAGGTTTGGTGTCGCCTAACACAAGCCGATTGGCATCGAGTTGCGCGAATACGCAAGCAAGCTCGTGTGGAAGAGGGCAAGGCGCTCGAAACTTATCGGAATTGCTTGCGGAGTTCGCGAAAATGTCAGCCACGATCCGTCGTTGTTGGCGTGGTTCGTCGCGCTAGGCCAAAATATGGACAACACCGGATGCGATGTCGAGGATGCTATGCGTGTCAACCGAGGCAAGGCGGTGGTTACCTGACGAGGGGTCGCCGGAGTTCTTGCGAGAGACGGTGGCGGCCGATTGTTGACGTTGCTACAAGGCTAGGATCATGCGAAAGCAAACGGCGAGTGTCGAAGATGCGTATGAGTTCTCCGAACAAGATGGTGTGAATGAGAGGCAAAGGGAGCTCGAGATCGGATTCACTGAATTCTGGGCGTTCGGTGTTCGGTTTTGGGGAAAAGAGAGAGGGACAGAGGGTTTCTTATAGCTGGCTCATGGCGAGAATCACCGAGCCAATAACTCGAATTGATGCCGAATCAAGACCAGAAGCCCGCTTGATTTGGGAATGAATGGTTCGTAAGGTGGAGACGACGCTGTCGGGGTTGGCCCGCTTGTCGTTGATATGCAAGTTTTGGTGGGGTCCTATGGCTGGTTCAACAGCGTGTGCTCGTCTGAAGAGAAAAAGGAGTCCCCTGGGCTTGTTGGGCTGATTTTGCTTGGGCGGATCCCGCCGGCCTTTCTATTTCTTTGCCTTTTCTTTTTCATTTTATTTTCTGAATTGATTTTGATATGTTTTCAAATCCTTTTTGAATTCAAACAAATTTGGGGATCTTTGTGGGGTTCTGTGGTTTCAAATGCAGTTATTTAACCAAGTGGTTGCTTTGTAGGGTTTGGTTTTGCTTGGTTTTCAAAATGAACAGAGATTTTTGCTATAGTTGTAACTATTTGAATTTAGGGTTTTGAATCACTTCTAAGTTTTTGAATCATGGTAGAGTTTCACACAATCATTCCAACAATGGAGTCAAATAAACAAGTACTTAAGCTTCCAAATTTCAAAGTGTGATGGTCATCTTGGAATCAAATGTTCACATGAAATCATAGACTCAACTTCTGTTTCTAAGTGATTTTTGATAAACCCTAAATGAATGAATGAGATGTATATATGATTGAAATGAGTTTTGAAACCATGATTTTTGGGATGTTACAAATCTAACTTTTAAGATGAATCTCGCCTCTAGATTCGGTTTGGCTAACAAATAGGTGAGGGTGGTCCTTTCAAGATCATCTTCTTTCCCATGTTGCTTCCTCTTCAGAGTGATGGTTCCATTGCACTTTACAAAATTTGATAGTCTTGGTCGTGACTCTTTCATTGTCTCTAGAATTTTGACAGCTTTTCCTCATAAGTGAGATCACTTTCTAGCAACTTCCTCCAAGGGTATGGTATCCTTTAAAGAAGACTCTTCCATTTACGGGTGACACTTTTAAGTGACTCACATGAAATACGTTATGGACTTGATAGAGATTCGGTAATTCCACTTCATATGCAACTTCTCCTTACGACTTAGAATCTTGAATGGCTGACGTATCTTGGTGCCAACTTTCCTTTGACTCCAAATCTTTTCACTCCACGGGGTGATACCTGAGATAGGCTCTATCTCCAACTTCAGAGGTGACTTCTCTACGCTTAGAATCCGCGTAGCTTTTTTTACCGGGATTGTGCTATTTTCAACCTGTCCTTAACCAATTTAACTTTTCTTGGCGTCCTTGATAAGATCAGGTCCAAATAAACTTCTTTCTCCCACACCATTCCATAACAATGGGTGGTACACTTCCTTCCGTAGAGTAACTCAAGCGGTGCCATTCCAATACTTGTTTGATGGTCATATTGTAAGAGAACTCCGCGTACGGCAAACTTTCATCCCAACCTGCTCCATAGTCTAGAGCACAAGCTCTCAACATGTCTTCAAGAATTTGGTTGGTTCTTTCCGTTTGTCCATCCGTTTGGGGATGAAAAGCGATTTAAACTCCAATCTTGTTCCTAAGGATTCATGAAGTTGTCTCCAAAAGTGAGATGTGAACGGGTTCCCTATCCGACACAATACTCTTTGGCACACCGTGAAGGCATACAATCCTCATGTAAATTTTTGCTAACTTGGCACTTGTATAAGTTGTCTTCACGGGTATAAAATGAGCCACTTTGGTTAGACGATCCACTACTACCCATATGGAATCGTATCCCGATCTAGTCCTTGGTAATCCGGTAATGAAATCCATACCAATATTTTCCCACTTCCATTCAGGAATAGGCAATGGTTGAAGCGGACCTTTGGTTTCGGTGCTTTCTGCTTTGACTACACACACGTCACACAAAGCGATATGTTCGGCGATGTCCCTTTTGAGATTGTTCCACCAAAACCTTTCCTTCATGTCCATGTACATCTTGGTATTTCCCGGGTGAATAGAATATGGAGAGTTGTGACCTTCTTGTAAGATCAGTTTTCGCAACTCAGGGTCTTGTGGAACACATATACGTTTCCCGTGCCATAATGTACCCTGTTCGTCAACATGGAAACTTTTAGCCTTTCCTAGACCAATGTTTACCTTAATCTTTTCAATTTCCTCATCCGTCTTCTGGACTTCCCGGATCTTGTCCAATAGAGTGGGTTGAACATCTAAGGACATGAGATGTCCTTCTGGTACAATCTCCAACTGAGTTCTTTGAATTGCTTACACAAATCATCGGCATTTCTCCTTTTGTAAGGCCATTTACAAATGTCTACGACTTAGAGCATCCGCTACTACATTTGCTTTACGGATGGTATTGCAAACTCAAGTCGTAATCCTTGATAAGTTCTAACCATCTCCTTTGTCTCATGTTGATTTCCTTTTGGGTGAAAATATATTTCAAACTCTTATGATCGGTGAACACCTCAACGCTTTCCCAAAAGGTAATGTCTCCATGTTTTGAGTGCATGGACGACAGGCCAACTCCAAATCATGAGTAGGGTAGTTTACTTCATGAGTTTTGAGTTGTCTCAAGCATAAGCTACGACTCTACCATCTTGCATAAGTACACCCAAGCCTTGATGAGAAGCATCACAATACACTTGGAAATCCTTTTCCAACTGCGTACATAAACTGGTCTTGTCACACAAGTCTCTTCTTTAATTCAAAGTCGACTTCACATCCTTGAGAGGCAAACCTTTGTCCTTCTTTAGCAATTCTCATAGGTTTAGCAACTTTTGAGAAATTTTCAATAAACCTTCTGTAGTAACTGCTAAGCCAAGGAAACTACGAACTTCTTTCACGTTTTGGTGATTCCCAATCATCATCTTGAAACCTTAGCAGGATCAATCCACACCATCTTTTGTCATCACATGACCAAGAAAACCAACCTTCTAACCAAAACTCACACTTGCTGAATTTGGCATATAGTTTATGTTCCCTCAGTTTCTCAAGTATCAAGCGTAAGTGTCTTTCATGCTCTTCCTTGCTCTTGGAGTAGACTAAGATGTCATCGATGAAAACGACAACGAACTTGTCAAGGAACTCCATGAACACCTTGTTCATCATATTCATGAAATATGCGGGAGCGTTGGTTAAACCAAAAGGCATCACAGTATACTCATACAATCCATACCTTGTGGTGAATGCTGTTTTTGGTATGTCTTGCTCTCGTATCTTGAGTTGAAAATAACCTGACCGAAGATCAATCTTCGAGAATACACATGCTCCTTCTAGCTGATCAAATAAGTCATTGATTCTTGGCAAAGGATACTTGTTCTTGATTGTAACCTCGTTGAGAGAACGGTAGTCAATACACAATCTTTGGGTTCTATCTTTCTTCTCTACGAACAAAACTGGGGCTCCCCAAGATGAAGAACTTGGTTGAATAAACCCTTTCAGAATCGTTCCCTAGTTGTTTCTTGAGCTCCTTCAATTCATCAACTGACATTTTGTACGGTCTCTTAGCTATTGGTCCTGATCCTGGCACCAAATCTATCAGAAACTCCACATCTCTATCCGGTGGCATTCCTGGCAATTCTTCCGGAAACACATCCGGATATTCACACACAACTAATACACTTTCCATGCTAACCCCCTTAAGAGAATTTAGCTTACTTCCTTTAAATTCAAAATTTGACTTAAACTTTATTCTTTTTCCTTCTGGGTTGTGAGTGTAACATGCGATTGGCACAATCTAATACTCCTTCATACTTAGCCATCCAATCCATTCCCAATATCACATCCAACCCTTGGGAATTCAGGATTATTAGATTCACCGGAAACTTATGTTTTCCAAACTCTATGACTAAGTCATGACATCTGAGTTTACTATCATTTCTCCCCGGAGAACTTACTCTTATAGGACACCCAATGGTTTCTCTTGGTATTTCATTCTTTTCAACAAATGCCTTTGATATGAATGAATGAGATGCACCGATATCAAAGAGTACAAATGCTGAAATTGTATTGAGTCTGAACTTACCACGGCATCGGGTTCTTCATAGACCTCCTCCACATTGATGTGGTTAACTGTCCTTTCGAAATGGATTTGGCTTGTTGGGTCCTTCAACTTTCTTTTCAGGCACTCATTAGCATAATGCCCCATCTTCTTGCATTTGTAGCACTCAACCCGATCGAGGTCCTTTTGACATCTTGACCTCCACCTCCACTACCATTTCCACCGTGGCTCTTATGTCCACCCTTGTGGTTCTTGTACTTATCATTGTCATGACTACGATGTTTGTCATGACGCCAGGTTGTGGTGCTTGTTGAACTTCCCATGTTTATGGGATCCGGGGCCATCGTCATCATAATGGGACCGTTTGTGAGACGATCCCGAGCTGTGTTGGAGTGTTTCCTCTTCCTACTCTCGACTTGTTTCCTTTTACTCTCCAAAATAGCAGCCTTGTCACACAGACCGATAAGTTGGAACATATACTACCGATAACTGTAGGTTCTTCATCATTCAAGCCTTCCAAGAACTTTTCCTTTCTCTTGGCATCGGTATCAACCTCGTCGGTGCATAGCGCTTGATTGTTGAATTCTTCTACATATTACGCCACACCGCGATGGCGCTTCAAGTTGTGAAACTCCTTCTTTTCGACTCATTATCCTGACGAGATATGAGCGGTGCGAAACCCATCCTCAAAAATGTCCCATGTCACTTCATCAATGGGAGTGGTGATTTGAAGTTATCCCACCATGTGGCGGTGGTCCTTCCAATGATGTGCGAATCGACTTTTTCAGCATCGGTGCACCCTCATCACCAAGTCTTTGTTCACGAGCGCAACCAGTCATTGGCTGCCATGGGATCAGTTGTTCCCGAAAACTTTGCTGGCCTCAGACGCAAAAATCTGGTGAGCATATCGAAACCCGGAGGGTTGTTGTTGTTGTTGTTGTTGTTGTTGTTGTTGTTGTTGGGGTCATTGTTGTTGTTGTTGTTGTTGTTGTTATTCTGGTTTTGGATGAACGTTGTCATCATTTGCATAAGCTGTGTTTGCGCATTCATCATTTGTTGCATTTCTGGGGTGATGTTGTTGGGGTTGGGGTTTGCGCGACGGGGAGGCATCTGTGGTTTGTTCAAATAGATAAGAATGAGATACCCATAGATGTTTCATGCACAATACACATAAGCAAACACATAACAAGCAACATAAGAAAAGAAGTTCAACGAACACATAACAAGCTCATGAGGTACACACACAAGGGGCAAGCCATCCACATGTCGGATGGTCCAATAATAAGTCCACAATAGCAAGTATGAATAACAAGATAAGCGAGTGATCATGTCTACTCATCAACGTCAATCTCCTCCTCGACGAAGGTAAGACCTGCTCTCCATCGCGGTCTTGTTCTCCTCAATCGTAGTAGTCAAAGAATCGACCTTGGCCTTGAGAGCCCTCTTCCGGGGAAGCCTCTCAATGACCATCTGCTTTGCTCAAGCTCGAAGTCCTTGGACTTCAGCTCCTCCATGTCCCGATTCTCTTGTTCCTATCCCGGACGCTTCTCTTGACTCTTGAATCTGCGGTCCTGGGTCTCAAATTTTGTCTCCATCTCCTTGATCATCTCTTCTGCTGCAAGAAAGCTTGTCCTTCTCGCGGCTGCACAAGCTTCGTCATTACCAAGCATGACGTTCGTCTCAGATCACGTGTCTCGAGAAGAGTCTCCAAGTCCGAAGATAAAGGCGTATCGGCTCAGCGCTCCTCGAGTCGTCCTCAAAGTCGATGGACTCTCCGTCATCATCGCGTCTACCGAAGACGTGAAAGTGAGTACCCCTAACCTGTCTGGAGTGACGGCCTAACAGTCGTCCTATCAGGTCCTGCATGACTACCTCCATGCCTCTCTCCCTGTCATCGTGCATCAACTTGAAGACGATGGCCTCTGTAGTGGGCTCAGTCTGGCGTCCTGGCTGGGTCACCTTGAAGCCCCAGAGGTCCTTCCTCTCGAACTTGGTGAGTGGGTACACCGTAATGGTGGGAAGAGGGAGGTCAAGCAGAGTGGTAAGCTCAACGATACGGGGACCAAAACGAGTAACCCGAAACTCCTCAACGGTGCTGATGGCAACAGGCATCTATTTATAAGATTAAAAAGTTAGAACAAAGCAATTCAAGATAAACCATGACAACATTCATACATATCCATGAAACATAATTGTCACACAAGCCATGCATACATGAATTCATTACATCATTCAAGGCCCATACTTATTCAAATATCTTTTGAAAATAAGGTGATAAGTGGTGGTCCAACTAACGAAGTGTCATTACGATCAATCTCGAGACCTATTATTGAACACAATGTTCCTAGAGGCAATCCACCAATCTTGTTCCCTTGACTCTATCACTAAGTCTAATACATCTTCCCTTATTTCTTGGTTGTTGTCTTCCAATTCTTGAGTAAGTTCTTTCTCTTTCTCTAAGTCCTTTTGGAGGTTGAGCATTCTGCACTTTACTCTAGCACTTAGTTCCTTGATAGTCCTCCAAGCGCATCCTGGTGACTCAAAGAATGTGGTGTGCATAGTAGTGTTGGTGTACATGCGTAATCCCTTTCTTTGTGGTTGTCTCCCTTGTTTTTATACAAGTGTAGTTGCACCCACCAATACTCCACTCCTTCATCCATCACTGGAAAGCCCTTGTACACGGCTTCACCATGTGCATCCATAGCTTCCATGAGGTCCTTGAGAATATTTGGAAACTCAGTTTCACATTCCAAGGTCATGGTCATGAGTGGTCCCTTCTTCACGGCTTCGTTGATGGAGTTCATCTACAAGGAAGTTGAAAGAGATTAGAAAAGTTTTACGAGAAGAATAGACAAGTGTAGAAGTAGTTGAAAAACTTTTCCTTAGTGGTTTTCCAATTCCTAGGGTCATAATCCTACAGGCAACAGTGCTCGATACCATCTGTTAGACCCTCCTTTATAAAGGAAAGGATCCTGTGATTGCAATGCTAGTCCACGGATCAATGCTAGCATCCACGCTTTAAGATGAAGTACACAGATACAAAGGTCATTTATTACATTCATTCCAGACAAAACATAGTCTTATACAACTCATGGCCATAGGCCTAATACAAGAGTTTTAAGGAAACAAGTAATAAACATAAGTCTTCATCTTCATGTGCCACGAGCAAGCATGTTGAGTGTAGACTCATGACTCCTACTCATCATCGAGTAACCTGCAACATCACAAGTTACAACACAGAGGGTCAATACTTTGGAATAGTATTGGCAAGTGATACCTTAGTATATTTTAAGTGGTCTATAGTTCTATATGCATTTGGCTAGTGTAGCTTGGCTTGCTTTGCTTAAAATCATGTTTTACTTATTAGTTGAAATTGCTAAGTTTTCTTTGTCAAAACATTCCCAAGGAAACCATCAATAGATATTGAGGTCCTTCACCCTTGTTCACCCACAAGTTTTAATTTAGAAATTGGAGTGATGAGATTCTTGTGGCTTCCATGTCTTGATGCTCAAGTGTCCATTTCCTTGGACAAGGCTAAGTACTTAGGTTTTCCATCTGCAGAGGTTGTGCACTTTCCCACAGACTTGGTTTCCCAAGACAGGACCTTTCGAAGCCTTTCCTTAGTCAAATGGACGCTCCAACCTATCATCCCATCTACCACCAACTGTCCAAATGACTAAGTTCTAGCAACCTATGTGATCATGGCGAGCCCATATTGCCAAGTGGTTGCACTGTAAGCTTTCTCAACATTTGGCCTCCAAATCCCTTTGTGCAGGTGGCATACCACAAGTGAGATACACAACCCAAGTCCATGGCCTTGTGTAACCACTCAACATAACCCAATCAATCCCATTCCACCCAGGAGGTTTATTTGACTTAGTTGTTTTATTAAGAAAATATAAGTCTCTTGACTTAGAATATTTTATCATAAACCATATAGATGTTCACCACCCTTGTTTTCTATAAGCTAGGCTAAGCAAGGTATGGTATTTTAACTTAGGAAAATTTCCTAACAATTCCACTACTTCACTCTACTTAGGATTTCCCATCTTGCACTAAGCAAAATATCATGCATTTACCTTAGCAAAATATCTAATGCAAGTATAAAACTTAGGATAGGAAATTCATGAAAATATCACTTGCCTTGGTAGTGGGAGAGTAGCACTCCTCACAATCACAATCACTATCAAAATCTACACAAGAGACAATAGCACACAATTACACACAATATAAATACAATCAAAAATAATATGAATGCATGCATGCAAGAATTTACTAAATGGTGATTTTTGAAAATTATACCAAGTATGTTCATGAGCACAGAAACTTAACAAGGCTCAAAATTGCCAACTACATTTTATTTGGCCCCAAAAATAACTACAAGAATAAAACTATATCTAAAATAGCCCTAAACATGTTTCACAATAAAAAATCATTTTTAACTGTTACTATATGCTAATCCAAAGGTATATTCTGATAGGCCTTGTCTTACTGAACTCAACGATATAAAGTTTGCAAAAATCCAACGTCGCTTTGAAAGTTATAAGCATTTGAAGTTTGAATCAAATTCTGGTTTTAAAATCTGTTTTAATCTAAATTCCTGCCACGCGTCGTGTTTTTACTGGCGCGTACCGGTTCGCACCGGATCGCCCTTCTGAGCCGTTGGATTTAAATAGCGTTACGGCTCGAATCTGTCCATACCTCTTCGATAAGTGGAGTGTTTCTCGCGAGATCCAGATCTAATGGCTAAGATTCATCTAACCTAAAGCGGCGGCTGCCGCGTGTGACGGCGGCGTCGGTCGGCGGCTTGGCGTTACAGGCCATTCTAGGATGCAAGGATGCGCTTACCAGATCCGTGAAGGTGTGCTGAAGCTCGAGGTGGTGCTCGTTCGCGAAGGGGTGTTCGGAGATGGGCTCGGACCGTCGAGTAATGGCGGCGTCGCTTGCGAGATGTGGTGCTGCGAGGTTTGGTGTCGCCTAACACAAGCCGTGGCATCGAGTTCTGCATGTCTACGCAAAGCAAGCTCGTGTGGAAGAGGGCAAGGCGCTCGAAACTCTTGGAATTGCTTGCGGAGTTCGCGAAAATGTCACGGCTCGATCGTCGTTGTTGGCGTGGTTCCTCGTCGCGCTAGGCCAAAATATGGACACCGTCGGATGCGCGATGTCGAGGATGCTATGCGTGTCAACCGGAGGGCAAGGCGGTGGTTACCTACGAAGAGGGTCGCCGGAGTTCTTGCGAGACGGTGGCGGCCGTTGTTGGCGCAAGGCTAGGGATCATGCGAAGCAAACGGCGAGTGTCGAAGATGCGTATGAGTTCTCCGAACAAGATGGTGTGAATGAGAGGCAAGGGAGCTCGAGACTTACCGAATTCGCGGCGCGATGCGTCGGAGACGGGGTTGCAGAGAGAATGCGCAGCGACTGGGGCGTTCGGTGTGCGGGGTTTTGGGGAAAAGAGAGAGGGGACAGAGGGGTTTCTTATAGCTGGCTCGCGAGCGAGAATCACTGAGCCAATAACTCGAATTGATGCCGCGAATCAAGACAAACGCTTGATTTGGGGAATGAATGGTTCGTGGGTGGAGACGACGCCGTGGGGTTGGCCCGCTTGTCGATGATATCGCAAGTTTTCGGTGGGTCCTGCGGTCGGTGGTTCAGCGTGTGCTCGTGTGCTGCGAAGAGAAAAGGAGTCCCGGGTGGGCTTGCTTGATTTGGTTCTTGGGCGGATCCCCGCTGGCCTTTTCTATTTCTTTGCCCTTTTCTTTTCTGTTTTCTATTTTTTTACGAATTGATTTTGATATGTTTTCAAATCCTTTTGAATTCAAACAAATTTGGGGATCTTTGTGGGGTTGTGGTTTCAAATGCAGTTATTTAACCAAGTGGTTGCTTTGTAGGGTTTGGTTTTGCTTGGTTTTCAAAATGAACAGAGATTTTTGCTATAGTTGTAACTATTTGAATTTAGGGTTTTGAATCACTTCTAAGTTTTTGAATCATGGTAGAGTTTCACACAATCATTCCAACAATGGAGTCAAATAAACAAGTACTTAAGCTTCCAAATTTCAAAGTGTGATGGTCATCTTGGAATCAAATGTTCACATGAAATCATAGACTCAACTTCTGTTTCTAAGTGATTTTTGATAAACCCTAAATGAATGAATGAGATGTATATATGATTGAAATGAGTTTTGAAACCATGATTTTTGGGATGTTACACTTATGTAGTATTTGATATTGGTGCTACCATTTTATGTGTTAAATTCCTTATATAAACCCTCTCAAATGGATTGTCATCAATTACCAAAATGGGGGAGATTGAAAGAACATGTGGGCCCCCATGTGTGGTTTTGGTAATTAATGACAATCTCTATGGACTAATGCTTGTATCAAGTTTTACTTGTAGGAATTGTCCATAGGCAATGCTTGAACCATATGTTGGCTTCAAGGTTTGGAGAAGAAGAGAGTGAAGAGGATCAAGTGGTGACCAAAGTGTTCAAAGAGTGATCCACAGATTGGTCATGTGAGAGTTAAACATGAAGATCTCATGCTTAAAGCTTGCCATCCTCGGTGATCATGGATCGATGAAGACAAGGTCAAAGTAAAGGTTTCCCCATGTTGTATGGGGGAGTAACTTGCAAGTCTTCATCAAGCAAGTGCATACAAGAGCAATCAATAAAGGTGTTCCATCTTGATAAGGACAAGACCGTATAAATCATAATCAAGTGGAATATGCGCAAGGAAAAGGTATGATCTTGATAGGGTTTCTTTCTTACCGGTCTCGTGATGTTAGTTGGGGAGACCGCTTTATAGGATAGACAACCGTACTATCAAGAGGGGCTCCCAAGTGAGTAACTCGATCATATCGTTCAGAGAGAGCTTAAACCTTTGCATACTTAGCATCATCCTTTCTTGGTTGTTATTTGTATCTTATCCATGTGAGGTTCTAGAGCTTGTGGTAATATTCATAACAAGCCATAGTTCATCAAAAACGGATTTCCCCTTTATATCTTATTGCGTTTTTGACCTTGGAGGTTTTCCCGGTTTGTCTTTTAGAGATAGGTAAAACCTTCCATTATTTGGTTCTTACTCATGTGAGTATTTAGAGGTTTTTTAATCTCCATGACAAGCTCTAGTTCATCGAAAACGGATTTCATATGCATTCTCTACTACATTTTCGATGTTGGAGGTTTTACTGGTTTGTCTTTTTGAGAGAGGTTAAACCTTTCGTAATTTTGTCCTATACTCCCTTGATGGACTATTATGTTTTACTTTATGATCTTGTAGAGCTTATTGTCCTCTTTAAAACGAGCCCAAGATCATCAAAATCGGAGTTCGGATGCAAAAGTTATGGATGTTTTCGTATTGGTCTTTCTGCCAGTTTTTGTAAGACCGAGACTCGGACTAATCTCGGTCTAATCTCCGGACAGCGTCGATCGTCCTCCATTGTCCCGTTTGTCCTGGGTACACGAGACTCCGGTACCAGTCTGGAGACTCCGACCAAGCGATTCTGCCTAACGGTTGGATTTCTAGGGACCTATTTAAGGGCCCTTCTTCCCAATGGTTCCCACTCTCTTGAAAGTTCCCCCCCTCCATTGTTGACCTTTTGAAGCTTGCTACCCCCCTTCAATCCCTCCCTTGATTCTTGCATATACTTTAGGGATTTTAAATAGGAGATCTAGATATACAATCCTACCAATCCATCTCTCCTCTAAGTGAGGGGAACATCTTGGGATCTAGATCTTGGAGTCTTTTGTGGATTTCCTCCTTTGTTCTTCCTCTCTTATTCCCCCCACAAGCTTTTGTAGCTTTGGTGGAATTTGGGAGAGAAGTATTTGAGCACTACTTGTGTTCTTGTCATTGCATTTGGTGCATCAGTTTGAGTTCTCCCCGGAGGATTTGGTGAGTGAAAGTTGAGAAGCTTTTTACTCTTGGGTTCTTGGAACCCTAGACGGTTTGTTGGTGTTGCAGGTTGTGGACTTGGTGGAATTTGTTGGGAGCCTCAAATTAAGTTGTGGAGAAGTGCCCCAACCTTGTGAGAGGTTCCGGTTTGCCACCGACAAGTGCACCGATAGTGGAAGTGTGGATCGATCCCATTGGGGTGAGATTCACCGGAGAATAAGGGAGGCCTTTTGTGGCGTTGGTGGTTTGATACCACCCCCTCTCCAAACGAGACGTACTCCATGTTGGGAGAAACTCGGTAAAATATCGTTGTCCCTGCGTGCCTCGGTTATCTCTATACCCGAGCTCTTTACTTATGCACTTTACATTATGATAGCCTCCGTGCTTGAAGTAATATATATCTTGCTATCACTTTGTTGCTTGTATTGCTTAGCATAAGTTGTTGGTGCACATAGGTGAACCTTAGTTGTTCTAGGTTGTGCTTTACAAATTAAACACTAGTTTTATTCCGCCTTTGTTGAGCCACTCTAGGAAAAGTTTTAATCGCCTATTCACCCCCCTCTAGGCGACATCCGTATCCATTCAGATAGGAGTAGGGGTCTCCATGAAGGTCTTCCCCTGCATTCTCCCACTCCTCCAACTGCATGTATCTCTCGTGGATGGTCTCCTCCAAATCCGTGATCCGGTGGCAAAGACGGGCAATGATGCGCTCCTTCTTGTCGAGCTGACGACGACGAGACTTGCGATCCTTCACTAGCATGGCGATGGTCTGATCCTTCTTCTTGGCGATGGCGTACTTGTGGTTGGCGTAGGAACGGGCATTGTCCAACTCCTTCCGACGGTCATACATCATGAAGCTGAGATGGTCCAAGTGAATCTTCAGCTCGGGGTGGTATTGTTGGAATTATGCCCTAGAGGCAATAATAAAGATGTTATTATTATAATTCTTGTTCATGATAAAGTTTATATTCCATGCTAGAATTGTATTAAGCGAAAACTTTGATACTTGTGTGGTTTATGAACAACGCCGTGTCCCTAGTACGCCTCTATGGACTAGCTCATTGATTAATGATGGTTAAGGTTTCCTAACCATAGACATGAGGTTTCGATTAATAATGAGATCATATCATTGGGAGAATGATATGATGGACAGACCCAAATCAAGAAGAGCAATTAGATCATGTCATCGTGTTCATCTTTGCGAAGCTTTTTCTTATGTCAAATATTGTATTCCTTACACCATGAGATAATGAAACTCCCACGGTATCGGAAAGCTTTGAGGTCATCAAACATCATCCTATGAGAGGTGATCATAAAGGTGTCTCTCGGTGATCGGAAAGTACTTGTTGGGTTGTATGTATCGAGATGGGATTTGTCCTCCCAAGTCGAGAGATATACTTGCCCACTCGTTAATCGATATCAACACTGCTTGCAAGCACGTGGTTAAGGAGTTAATCACAAAGTGATATCGGATTAAAGCGAGTAAAGTACTTGTTGTGACGAGATTGAACTACGTATCTTGATACCGAGCGATCGAATCTCGGGCAAGTAAAATATCGCGTGTGAAGGAATATATATATGGGATCAATTGAATCCTGGCATCGTGGTTCATCCAATATGATCATCGATGAGTATGTGGGAGTCAATATGGGTTTCAGACCCATTGTTGATTTTGATAGAAGATCATGTATGCATATTCTCGAACCGTAGGGTCACACATAACGTGCCTCGCTAGGATAGAATGGATAATTGGTTTATGAGTTTTTGTTGGTCTCGGATGAGATCCGGGGCGTCACGAGAGGTTCGGAATGGTGCGGAGAATAAGATTCATATAAGGGAAAGCAGTTTTTGGATTTGAATTGTTTGAATTGTTGTATTGTATCGAAGCTTCTAGAACCTTCAGTGGGACCAACGTGGCCCCACTTGTCGGGAGGGGGCGTGGGCCTACGAGGGAGTGCCCTGGACGCATTGGGCCAGGGTCACAAGGCCCCATAGTCCCAGCCGGCCAAAACCCTAGGGAAACCCTAGGGAAACCTTCTAGAAGGAGGGGGAAAACTTGCCCCCCACTCCAACCCTTGGGGCCGCCGGCCTAGGGCTTGGAGGAGGGGCCAAGGGGGCCGTCCATACCCCTATATATAGAGGGAAGTTCCCCACTCCTTCAACCCTAGCCTCCATACTGCTGCCCTCCAGATCTCTCTCTCTCCCAGCTTGTGGCGAAGTCCCCTTGAAACTCTCCACCTTTGCACCACACGTCGTGTTGTAGATCCAATCTATCTCCACTCCACTTGCTGGACCGAGTAAGGAGGAGGCGTCGAGTCTTTGTGCGTGTGCATCTCTGAGGCATCGCCACTTGCGGTGTTGGATCGGATCGATCGCGAGGAGGAGAAGCTAGTACTACATCAACCACGTTCCGTTGAGCGTTCATCTTGAATCTTCAAGGTTATGAAGATATCATCTATCCCCCCTCGTTGTTTGCATCTCCTAGATTAGATCTTGGCTTTCCCGTTCGCATCCGTAGAAATTTTTTGATTTACTATGCTGCGAAACCCTTCAGGTATGGGGCCTCCAGTGGCTGTCCCATAACATCACGCCTTGGGTAGAATTCGAAGCGGGTACCCTTGATTTGATTTATACTCTACCCGCACAGATGGGCGAGAGCTTCCTGCATGGCCCTGGCAAGTCCATTGAGCTAGTTGTTCTCTCTTAAGGTGAACTGAATTCCCTCTGCAGTGGGAGGTTCAATCTTTCCTCGGATACTTGCAAAAACTAGCCACTTCAAATCTTCTCCTTCCTGATCATTGAGCTGAGCTCCGAAGAACTTGGGGTGCGGACGCTCCAGCATCTCTGACAGCTGGCCCAAGTCACGCTCAAAGATGAGGTCTCCTCCATTCCCCAACTGATAAAACTTGTTGTACTTCACGTCCATCTATAAGAATATAGGATGAGTACGTTAGTAGAGTGATCAAGTGTGTCAAATTTTATGTAATTTTCTAGAATTTTTGAGGAACATGAATTTTCATGAAAGAATCCAAGTGAAGAATAAGATTATTTTTTTTGTAAATACTCACTTCCTTTGGTTTTGAAACTAAGTTTTTGATTCAAACATCCATTCTAACTAGGGTCTCCTATGGTCAGGATGGCTCTGATACCAACTTGTCAACACCTGGATTTTTGATCCCAGATGTCTGTTATGCCATACATCACAATCCCATGATTACCATTTTTGTGATACATAACAGATTTGGATATCATAGTACATCATCCATTACAAACCATACATAAGGTCTTACACAAATAAGGATCTCATGATCCAGTTCTTAATACAACTCAAGCAGCGGAATAACGTAAAGATAACGATAGCGTAGGAGAAGCTCCATCTTCAGGGTCACAGGCAATGCTGACGATGGGAGATGATCCTAGTTGTCGTAACCTTCCTGCGGTCCATCATCCTGAAACTCCTCTTCATAGTCTGGCCATGGGAATAGCCAGGGACAAAGCCATGAGTACTCTTTAAGTACTCGCAAACTAATACTAATAAGTGAAGGGGGTTTTTGGTAGTAGGATACTAAGCTCTAGGGTTGTTTTGCAAAAAGCCAGATTTACCTCTACTAAGTTCAAAAGCAAAGAAAGCTAGTTGAAAGTTTTATAGCACCTAAGTGGGAACTTGAATTTCATATCACAACTCTGTTGTAGTCAAGTCAAAGTCATAAATCATTTCATAAGTTGTTCTGAAAACATCGGCGGCAGTATGGCCATCCAATCTGTCCATAACATGACGGCTATTCGAATAGTTTGACACTCTACAGAGATTGTACACTTTCACCACAACATTTGATACATCTGTCAGGAACAATCCTGAATTCACCACAGTCAGTATGCAGATAATCAATCCTAACCTTTACATTACACGCCCTAGTATAGGCACCTCTTCTGTGAGTTTGGCCTCCCAACCATGACCATCTTGTTGGGTTCGCAGCATAGAAAACAAAAAATTTCCTACGATGGGAACAACTATGTACCAAGATCTATCTACTATATACAAACAACGGGCGGATGTATATCCGTAGAGAACATACCCTTGAAGACCGACAAAGCTTAACGAGTCCAAACTCGTGGTTGATGTAGACGATCTCTTGCCGTTCTCAAGATCGAGAGGAAGTCCTAGCGCCGCAAAACAGCAGCGCATCCGTGCTCGCACACACGTTCGAGGCACCGAGCAACCTCCGCCTCCTCGCTCCAGCGATGCAGCGGAAGCACAACTCTTTCTTGCCGAAAAGCCACCGGGAACATGTATCTCGCTAGTCCGAGACCATGGGGAATAAATTCTAGAGGGGGAGAGAGATCCTTCACGAGGAGGTGTGTTGTGAGAAGAGGAGAGGGGGCCTTTTATAGGGAGAGGGGCACCCAAGGGCCATGGCGCCCAGCCATGGGGCTGCCCCACCTCTTCCACATTCATGTGGGTGGAGCTCCCACTCAAAATGAAAAGCCTCCACTCCCATTAAAAAGCCTCCACTCATAAATCACTCACATGCATTAAATTTCCACCAAATTTAATGCAAGCTCTCATTTAAATAAAACTCTTTTATTTATTTATTCAGAATTTTGTTAATTACTTTAATTAACAAACATTCACATAAAACCCTTGCTAGTATTCCATTTCACATGCGTAACCAGTTTGACAATTTCAACCAAACAGCTTTTGTCTAGTGAAATAAATTCCTGCGCTTTCCTTTTCTTTTCGGCATGAAACTTTTGCTCCAATTGGAAGTCGGTGTCTCTTAAGTGTGTCACCCTACGGTTCGTGAATAATGCGGACATGATCGAGACCCTCTCGAATCAATAATCGAAGCGGGATCTGAGACCCATCGACTCCCACACATTCAACGATGACTTTCTTGTGATCGTTAACCTTTACGCTAGTATCTTAATCCTTTTGTTTCGCGATATATTACATGTCCGAGATCCGATCATCGGTATCTCCATACCTAGTTTGATCTCGTTCGACATGCACTCTTTTCTTGTTCCGTGATATAACATTCTAGTGATCAAATCACTTGCTTGCAAGCTAATCAATGTGATATCACCGAGAGGGCCCCGAGAATATCTATCCGTCATCGGGATGAACAAATTCCACTCTCGATCCATGGGCCTCAACATAGCACTTTAGTAGTTCTGAACCCATCTTTATAATCACCCTATTATGGTGTGACGTTTGATGTTATCAAGAAACTCTTCCGGTGTTAGTGATTGACATGATCTCATGGTCTAAGGATTAGGATCACTTCGTAAGTTGTTATAGCAATATAAACTCAATGACTTTGATCGTAATGCTATACTTCGGATGAATGTTCATCACACCATAACACTAATGTTGTGACCTCGTTATTAACAACATCCAATGTCCATGATCAGGAAACCTATGATCATCTTGTTAATCAACGAGCTAGTTTATAAGAGAGGCATAACTAGGAACTTTCTTTTGTTTATTAAACACACATGTATTAACGTTTCGTATTAATACAATTATAGCATGCAAAATAAACATTTATCATAAATAAGGAATACGATAATAACCACTTTATTATTGCCTCTCGCATATTCCTTCATCTCCCACTTGCACTAGAGACAATAATCTAGTTTGAAAACTTTGTGTATTGAACACCTATGGCTTTACGGTGTTCCAAATACGCAATTGCAAGTGGTTGACATAATCTACGGGTGACGCTTCAGTCCGTGTGTATTTGCATGTCTTTGCGTCTTCACGCATCACTCATTCTCCAATGAGATGGCATTGTATAAATTTGGTCTTTCGGTGAGACCTTTAGTTCCTTGGGGTTAAAACAACGTCGATACTATTGTCATACAATATATCTTTAGTGTTAGCCGCTATAACCACACCTTAGTTTCATAACAAACTACTTGACACAAATTCCCTCCTTTCGCTACTATAGCACATATACTTAGCCTTTTGTTGTAGTATTCACACAATGTCTTAACTTTGGAAATCTTCCAAATCCATCATGGAATCTCCTTTCCATTACATTGTGCCACCCATAGTTTAAATTGAGATAAACTTAATTTGTATCTTGTGACAAAACTAGTATCAATGTAACGCTTTACAATGAACTATTTGTAATTGTTTGTCATCTCTACACAAATATATTCTTAGTTCTTCCAAAAGATCATAAGAATATCCTCACTATCGTCCAATGATCATTTTATGATTCATTCTGGTATATGCTCATAACACTTAGAGCATAGGACATATCTGGATGTGTACATATCATGGTATGATTGATCAAAACATTCCCGTGATTGCACTCATCAAGTGTCAAAGCACTTGAATCTTGTTTCACTTATCAAGTGTCGATACACTTGAATCTTGATTCAATTCCTTTCCATGCAACAAGAACCGTTTCTTGTCGTTTCTATATTGAACTCCTTCAATATCTCATATATGTACGTTTGGCACAACCATATTGGCGTTACAGTCTATCCACTATAGACATTCACGCTAAATATTCGGGTTTTGCCTAAGTCTTTCATCGAAATGAAATTCTTAACCTTTGTCAATAAAAGATACATCATTTCTAATCAACAAGATGTCCTTCACATAATGTATTAGAAATATGTCTCAGGTTCTCCACTTAATTTCTTGCAAATGCAAGCATCTTCATTGTCTCTCGATGAAAACTCCTTTTCATCATGGTGAAGATTCCAACTCATGATGCTTACTTCAACCATTGAAGTTTGCATGCCCTTTTAGCATCCTTTGAATTTAACAAAACCCTTTGGACCGTGTCATGTACATGTCCTAGGTAACCATTCTATTAGAAGAACTTTGTTTTGTTTATTCATCTACCATATACCAAATTATATGTAGTGGTTGCTACTTTAATCCGTTCAGACTAAATATCGCTATGAAAGATCAAATCTTGTCATAGTCAACTCTTTGAAAATTGTCATAAAATACTTTACAACATGTCGAATATTTCATAGATGTGAGACATCCATGTCTGTTTCTTTATAGATCCAAATACGACCGATAGGTTTTTACACCTTTCCGGAGGGTCTTCCAAGTTCAAAACTTGATTTCTCGTATATGGAACTATCACGGATTTTATGGCTTCAAGCCATTTGACGGAGTCAGGGCCCATCATCGCTTCTTTGTATGTATTCGGTTCATCATTGTCAAACAATAATGATTTACTCTCAAATCTTAGCATTTGATTATTTAACCGACCTTCTTGGTTCAATAGGAACTTTAGACCTCTGTGACCACAACCTTTGAGGCACATAAGCTATGAGCATTATGGCTGCCTCCGGAACATTTCCGGCGCTGCGCAACTCAGCACATTTAGCTAAGGTTCGTTAACCTTATCAAAGTTCTATTGTCCTCCCACTTAACATTTATGAAAAATTCCTTCTTCAAGAAACTTTACATTTCAAGCGACAAACCCTTTTGTCCTCGGTGTTATGGAGGAATAACCAATTGTTATTCGAAATAACCTACAAAGACATGCTCATCCGACTTTGGTTGTAAACATCTTACTTATGTTTAGCATACCAAAATTTAAGAAAGGACAACTTGGGTTTTACCCCAAACCATAACTCATATGGTGTCATTTCAGCGGATCAAGATGGAGCTCTTTTCAGGTAAAAGCGGTAGTCTCTAAAGCTTTAATCTTTTAAAACATAATGGCAGTTTTATAAATAACACCTTTGATCCAACCATGTCAAACAAGGTTTCATTACAAATCTCAAACACTCCATACTCCTATGGTGTTTGGAGATGTAAATCTAGGTGTTTTGCTAAACTTGCAACTCAAATAAATCTCTTTATGATAAAATCATAATTCATTTATTTTCTTGTTACACTTGTAACTCAAATAAATCCTTTATGATCAAATCATAATTCATTTATTTTTCTTGTTACAATGATTTTTCACTTCATCTTGAAAGTCTTTGAAACATTTTCAAATATTTCATACTTGTTTCTCATTAAGTGCACATTCACTCAAATTTCCGGAGACAGCATATGAAGTTGAAACCCATCACATTGCACATAATGGACTACATACATCGATATGTATAAATTCCAATAATTTAGTCGTTCTTCTTTGGCCTTTGAACGAAGTTTTAATTATCACGTGGAAAGTCTCACAAGCGTCACTTGATCAAATCAAAGACTCCAAAAATCCATGAATATGGAGATTCTTCATGCTTTCTTTCCAATATAATTTAAACAGCGATGTCACTTCATAAGTGATCTTTCAATCATTTGTCTTGCAACATTTTAGCATTAGGATTTATGGATGTGATTTCTTCAACTAGATTTGTAAATCATCCATCTTATATGGAATACGGTAATTATTTGAACAACCTTTGTTCTTATAATACCTGATTCAAATAACAATTATTAAAACAAATCTTGAAGTCTTTCTTCAACTAGATTTGTAAATCATCCATCTTATATGGAATACGGTAATTATTTGAACAACCTTTGTTCTTATAATACCTGATTCAAATAACAATTATTAAAACAAATCTTGAAGTCAAGCTTTGATGTCAACGAGAAATACAAACAACGGTTTGTTTGTTTTCGATGAACATCATCACATATTCTCTTGCTAGTTACTTAGGCCATTGTGGTTCATGAATTGCGTCATTCCGTATGAAATTTCATACCAACCAATTCGGTATCCAATACCCAAGAACCACATTGTTTAACAAGCAAAGAATACAACCATAACATGTATATCATATATATACCTAAATTGGATATTTCCAATCTTTTCTTTTCTGCCAAATATATTTTATAGATTCTCTTCCAGCATTTCCTTTTCCTTTTAAAAGAATTTATCAACATCAAAAGTGGCGCCATATACATGACACCTAGTCCAAAGCGTGTATATTCAAATAATAATACCTTTGGACTTGCACTTTGAAGTAGATCACCATCATCAAATGATCGGTATTCTTTCAAAATCCATTCTTTAGTAATCTTTTAGTGTAGTAAACATTTTACATACATATTCTATTCACCCTTATCATGACGACTTTCATGATCAAGCTACTTTAGCTTATAAAGGCGAATCGTGAGTATAACATTACTTTCCAAAACCCTTTTGGATGATTAGGATGTCTAGCATCTCCAACCTTCGCAAATTATCATCCAATATGAGAACATATATTATACTCTATCATATTTCAACCAAAACATTGTTTCAGATATCGTTATATCTGCCACACATGATGGTTTCAAACAATTCTTTCAGCTCCTAGATAAACTTGATGTTTAAATCAAGAATCATGGAGGCAAACATGATACTTAAGATACTAACATGGAATTGTTACTCGATTTAATACCAATTATTAAATTTCACGAGTAAATAGAATTTTCTGAAAGTTTGCAATAGGACTTTAAACTTTGATTGACACTCAACACAATACGATACCGGTTAGAAAGTATATATCCAGAATTCTATAGTTCTATTATCTCAATTACAACTATGCATATGGTGGTGAAACGAATGCCAATGACTACAACAAATTATGCAAATTCACTTTGATTTAATTTATGATAAATTGAGTTCTACTAATCCAAATTAGAAATGAACTCCGACTCAAAAACGACATCCCTCGTGTCTTTTGGTGATTACATGAACCAAATCCACTACACCAAGTCCGATCATCACGTGAGTCGGTGTAGCTTCAAAGGCGAGCATCAAATGGGCATCATATCTACTATATGACTCATGCTTAACCTTTCGTCCGTGTTCCGAGGCCATGTCTCGACATGCTAGGCTCGCCAAGTAAGAACCTTAGTATTCGCGTGTAACTGTCTTACACCCGAGAGTGCTCGTGGATTCAAGTACACCCGATCACGTGATGTCTTGAAGGCGAAACATTGTCGGTGCATACTTAAGGAAGAACACATTTTATCTTGATATCTAAATGAGGATCATCTTATTATGCTAATAAACGCCAAACAAGCAATATAATATGCTATCAAACATCACATGTTTATTAGTGGAATGATATGGTTCTCGCATATGATCTCTATCATGTGCATCGTGGTATGATCACTATCATACCTATATGTGTAAATCCAAGGTCTATGGAGTTTACACGCTATGTGTGTTGTAAGAGTATCATCTCATACTTCTACTTACAATACTACCATATCATAACACTAGCCCAAAGAACAATCTAAACTAGACGCCTCTAATTTATCCATTGCAAATTTTACGTGGCTTAGGGCTTTCGAAGATAGAACCGTTCTTACCTACGAACATGAACCACAACGAGGATAACCAAATTGTTGACAACTCGTTGCAAATTAGATATTGACTATAGTAGGAGAGAGACACCCGCTAGCCACTTATGCAAAACTAGTTGCATGTCAAGCGTGGAACAGTCTCATGTGAGGACATGTAAAGTTTGTCCGCCGCTTCATCCCACTATGCCACCAATATCCAAAGTACAACTAAGAAGCAATAAATGATCATCATCGCCCACATACTCATATGTGTACTACCGTGCAAAGCATCTACGCATAGATCCGGCTCGATACCCTGTTGGGTTCGCAGATAGAAAACAAAAATTTCCTACGATGGGAACAACTATGTACCAAGATCTATCTACTATATACAAACAACAGGCGGATGTATATCCGTGAGAACATACCCTTGAAGACCGACAAAGCTTAACGAGTCCAAACTCGTGGTTGATGTAGACGATCTCTGCCGTTCTCAAGATCGAGAGGAAGTCCTAGCGCCGCAAATCAGCAGCGCATCCGTGCTCGCACACACGTTCGAGGCACCGAGCAACCTCCGCCTCCTCGCTCCAGCGATGCAGCGGAAGCACAACTCTTTCTTGCCGAAAAGCCACCGGGAACATGTATCTCGCTAGTCCGAGACCATGGGGAATAAATTCTAGAGGGGGAGAGAGATCCTTCACGAGGAGGTGTGTTGTGAGAAGAGGAGAGGGGGGCCTTTTATAGGGGAGAGGGGGGGCACCCAAGGGCCATGGCGCCCAGCCATGGGGCTGCCCCCACCTCTTCCACATTCATGTGGGTGGAGCTCCCACTCAAAATGAAAAGCCTCCACTCCCATTAAAAAGCCTCCACTCATAAATCCACTCACATGCATTAAATTTCCACCAAATTTAATGCAAGCTCTCATTTAAATAAAACTCTTTTATTTATTTATTCAGAATTTTGTTAATTACTTTAATTAACAAACATTCACATAAAACCCTTGCTAGTATTCCATTTCACATGCGAGAACCGCCAAGAATTTCAACCAAGCAGTTTGGTTCTAGTGAAATAAATTCTCGCTTTCCTTTTCTTTTCGGCATGAAACTTTTGCTCCAATTGGATGTCGGTGTCTCTTAAGTGTGTCACCCTACGGTTCGTGAATAATGCGGACATGATCGAGACCCTCTCGAATCAATAATCAGTGGGATCGAGACCCATCTTGACTCCCACATTCAACGATGACTTTCTTGTGATCGCTGGAACCTTTACGCTAGTATCTTAATACTTTTGTTTCGTGATATATTACATGTCCGAGATCCGATCATCGGTATCTAAATACCTAGTTTGATCTCGTTACCGACATGCACTCTTTTCTTGTTCCCGTGATATAACATTCTAGTGATCAAATCACTTGCTTGCAAGCTAATCAATGTGATATCACCGAGAGGGCCAGTATATCTATCCGTCATCGGGATGAACAAATTCCACTCTCGATCCATGGGCCTCAACATAACACTTTAGTAGTTCTGAACCCATCTTTATAATCACCTGATTACGGTGTGACGTTTGATGTTATCAAGAAACTCTTCCGGTGTTAGTGATTGACATGATCTCATGGTCTAAGGATTAGGATCACTTAAGTTGTTATAGCAATATAAACTCAATGACTTTGATCGTAATGCTATACTTGGATGAATGTTCATCACACCATTACACTAATGTTGTGACCTCGTTATTAACAACATCCAATGTCCATGATCAGGAAACCTATGATCATCTTGTTAATCAACGAGCTAGTTTATAAGAGAGGCATAACTAGGAACTTTCTTTTGTTTATTAAACACACATGTATTAACGTTTCCGTATTAATACAATTATAGCATGCAAAATAAACATTTATCATAAATAAGGAATACGATAATAACCACTTTATTATTGCCTCTCGGGCATATTCCCTTCACATCTGTCATCTTGGGTACTGCATAGGTGGACAATCTTCACAAGGTAGCCTCAGCTCAGACCTTGGCCGCAAGGGAACCCATACTAAGGTATATAAATTTCCAGTCAAGCCCTACCCAAATTTCGGGTATTGTGGTTGTACTGTAAAATTGGAATGGTATCGCATCCAAACAACCATTAGTTTTATAAAGGATTAAGGCTCATGCCTCAACATTTTCATCATTCAAATCTTCTGGTGTTTTCAAGAACACATGTCAAAACATTTCAGTAGAATGACTCATCATTCTAAGGTTTTCATAACCATTTTCACCAAGTATTCCCATCTAAAGTTGATCAAGTTTTATGCCTAGCACTAGCAGCTACATGTGGGGGTAAACACTAATGAGGTGTGGTAACAAAGGTGAATGATCTAAGTTCAATCTCATGCCTTAGGATGACATCAAGATTATCTATCTTAGGCCAAGTTTTATGCTCTTTATGCTACCTTCAATTATCTTTCTAGAATCTACAAGTCACTAAGTAAACTTTTGATAGAAAGTTTAATAAATAAAATAGAATACTAAGCTTGCAAGTAAAAATAGGATGGTGTGTCAAGTGGGTATAATCACATATGCTTAAGGCATATAGTTGGTATAGTAACAAGCAAGTAGTAGCTTGCATAAGTAGGGTATCTTGCAAGTGTTAGCTTGCTAATTCAACTAGTATTAGGCTTGCCTTGTAGAGCGATGGTTGAAGTTCTCCTCGGCTTCTTCCTCATAGTATCCTCCTTTCTCCTCGTATCCTTGGTGGTACTAAGCGTCTATAAATACATACGAGGTACACAATCACCAAACAATACTTAAATATTTCCAATCATCACACAAAGGTTCATACTAGATGATCTAGCATCATCACTAACATTACAAGATTAAAGCACTTGTCGCATTTATTTTATTGAGAAAAGTAATTTCTACTCATTGAAAAACTACTTAAGATTTAATATTCTCCAACTCAAACATGGGATCATGTTGACACATGTAATCACCACATATTTCAGTACATGGGAATATGATTTAAAGTGATGTCATAATTTAATAAGGTTTAACCTTTTTATTTTATTTAATTAAAATGACTAGAAATGCCTATGAGGAATTCTTTTATTACTTGAACATTATGTCTGTAAGTAAACCTATATATTTTTATATATTCTGGAAGAAATAGTTAAATGTGATTTTTGAGAGTTGGAAACAACTCAAAAGCTTTTATGGTTGAATTTTGAAAAATGTTTGAATGCAGAAAAGATTCTGCCTTGTTATTTTTACCATGGGTTATCTACAAATCTAATTGGTTTGAATCCAATGGGCTTTGATTAAGCATTCCAATACCTTTCTGACAAAATTGGTTTCATGTTATTTGGTTTAGCAAAACTCCCTAAATTGATTTTTGAATCAACAGACAGAACTAGGGTTTGAGTTTAAATGAAAAATCTAAATTTAAACTAACCGGGTTGCGGAGATTCTTGGGCAGCACTACGCATACAGAGCTTCTGACATATGGGGTCCATAAGTCAGCGGAACTAACTAAACGAAACGGTATCTATGAATTTGAGCCTTACGATCTAATTCTAATCCAACGGCTGAGGGTCGTCGTTGACGATGAGTTACTCCGGTGAGGAACTAACCCTAACGCGGCCAGTGGGGGTATGGGGCGGATCATCGGGGCTCCGGACATGGTCGGCGACGGGGGTGAACGAAGAAGTCGAAGACGGCGGTTCTCCTGGTACCGACAGCTCCTTCTCGGGCGGCTTCAATCAACGGCTCCCTTCTCCTCCAGCAGTAGCGGGATCCGGCCAAATTCCGGCGAGAGAGAGCTCGCCTTGCTCCGGGAAGAAGTGGGAAGGATCAGTGCGAGGTGGGGAGTGAGATGGTGTGGAGGAATCAAGCTGGGGAGGCCTCCTTTTATAGGCGAGTAAGAGGGGCAGCACGGCGTGGGCCGAGCTCATCGGAGGCGACGATACAGGCGGCTATCGGCGTGGCTGAGGCTAGGGGACGGTGCGCGGTCTCCTGGTGATCGTTTCTAGTTTAAAAGCGAGGCATAGGGCGGTGGGGTTTGGTCTGGAACATATGGTGCTCTGTGCGGTACCTACGACGAACTTCGCGGCATGCGGCGGCTATGGGGTATGGTCGAGGAAACGAGCATGTCTAGTGGTCTCTTGGTACGGTGGGGTTCGTGATGGCAGGCGGCAAGGGCTCGAGGTGGTCGGGTTGAGTGGGACAGCACGTGCAGTGGTGTCTTGTCGGCATGGTCGACAACGGCGCACAACGCTTACAGTGGTTCTGTCTCTATCTTCGAGCTAGGGCTGGTCTAGAGGGGGCGGTGAGGCATGGGGAGCATGCTGGACAAGGTTGGCGCAGCTAGTTCTTCTTCTAGCTTGCTGTCCACATTGGGGTGGCAAGGTGAGGCTCGGCCTGCTCACCATTGATGGCAATGGCAATCTCACAGTGGTGCTAGAGGTTACTAACTAAGCTGGATGATCTACTAAATGTCTGCTATGAGCTAGAGAGGGGACAAGTTAGGCCAATCACTGCTCATAATAGTGTTAGATGTTTGTTTGTTTTGTGTTTGCAAGGTATTTGATGAAATGGCCGAAAGAACTTTAAATTTGAATTTTGGATTCAAACTTGGTGGGTTTGCTAGGCACACGCTAGGGAGTATCTGGTTAGTTGGATTAGTCAGGGGGCACTGGTTTGGTTGGGTTTTGAAAATGTGTGATCTTCACATATGATAAAAATTCAATTTTGAATTGTGATTTGAATGAGGTTGCCAAATGTTTCTGCAAGTTTGAAAGGTGGGCTTTGCTTCACTTTTACTTGGTCTAGCAAGGGGTTAAAAGGATTGGAAAAGTTTCTGTTTGAAATCTTGGACTAGAAACACTCAAAGTGACCTATTGAGCAAGATTGACAAAAATGACCATTTGCTTTATTTGATTTGTTTTTTATTTTCTCTTGATTTGTTTCTGCATGGAATTGTTTTATATGATGTTATTTTCAACTTTAAACCATTTCTTGCTATTTAGGTTAATCACACAAGTTCATTCATGAATTTATCAAATCACCACATACACACATGCATTCATATGGTTTTAATTAATCAAAGTTTTTGTTAGCCCTAATTTTAGTGATTTAGAGTTTGATGATCATTGTTAATCACACAAGTTTTGTTTTACAGACAAAACCTCCTTTCAATTGACAAGCAGATGCACATCCTGCCCGAACACAACCCTCTCGCAACCAAAATATAGTTTCGCAGTGTATTGGAGGACATGAACTATAAACTCATAAGCTATGTTTGTATTGTAGTTGGGCCTAATTTGATTTAAAAGGAACTTTTCAGTTCATTCAATTCTATTTTGCAGTAACTAATCTACTTGTAAGATAAGGCATAGATAATAAAAATTCACCTCTCGCTCTTCTCCCAGGTGAATTTCTTCGATATCTGGGTGCCACGATCCCGCACCGCTGCCTGCCTTGCTTTTCTATTTAACCCGCTACTCGTAGGTACCTTGGTAGCAAACTTCTGGCTGATGTCCTCGCTTACCTGGGCTAAATACCTCGTCGCTGCTTCGCTTCTCCGGCATTGCGCCCGAGACTCTAGCTCCGACGGACCCGAATCAGTCGCCGACGTAGCTATCACCTTCGCTTGATAGACATGCTGGGCTGGAAAAAGGTGGAATAGGGAGAAAAAGGACCACCGCCATCAGATTCAATGTTGGGAGAGGGAGAAAAAGGACTACCGCCATCGGATTTGTTTTGGGGCGGTGGGCGAAAAAGGACTATCGATGCTGCCGTCGGATTCAGTGTCGGGGGTTGGAAAAGTACATAAATGGATTTGCCCCAACGACACGTGCAGGGTGGCTTAGAAGGGGCACGACAGGTACTAGTGTAACAGAATATCCTGACATAACAACGAAGATTTGAAAATATTTGGTTTAACCATCATTTACTCGAAATACCCCCCTCGGCAATCCCACCCAACTTTTCGAATTGTGGTGATAACAAGTAATTCGGACCCTGCTATGCCTTGGCCACTCAGCTTTTAGGCCGCAAATTAAAAACCACCATGGTGACTCCATCTAAGATTTTGTCCCTAGCAGAGTCGCCAAAAAGTGCTTTGCGCCAAAATGGGTTCCAACATTTATGCCCTGACACGTTGATTTGTACCTCCAATGCCAAAAGTGATGCACCGCAACTCATGCCGGAGGAGGCCTGCTAGATGTGTGATACACAAGACAATCTAGCCAACGCTTTTAATACTCAAAGCCCTAGTTTCTAAAGACGGACCCTATAGAAGTGACTATGGGATAAACAAAGCCAGGTTTGGCCGCTCTTAGCTCGGTTTTTGATTCGACGAACATGTTACATGCGAAGTCGCCGAAGAAACGAAGAGCGGAGATAAGGTTTTAGCAGAAAAAAATTAAAGCTATTAATTTTTTCGAGTGTTTGCGTCTAAGTTTCAGTCAACCATTGTCTCTCACATATATATGGCACAAATGGTCTTCCCCTGCAAGATAGGGTATCTCATACATATTTACATGTAGGATTCAAACCCCTAACTCTAGCCCTAAACTAGATAACTTTGCCTCCGGTTTCATACTGAATCTGGATCCAAGTGTCCGTTTGTCATCTTCCGCGTCGAGCCGCGGTGCAAACACCAATCCATTGGGTGTCCCGGAACAACTTCTGGATTCTTCTGGTTCCCTCCCTTGGTCCTGATTGACTTGCTCCTTGACTCCATCCTGATCCAACTTCAAGGCTGAAAGCATCCTCTAAGCCCATCCGAAAACAGTCCTTCATCTTCTTGGTTCCAAGAGGGGGCCCAAAATAGGTGACAACAGACGCCTTATTGAATTTCACTGTATGGATGCCGCTGTAAGCATCGAGCATGAGATAACAAGATGATTGTTTGAAAAGCTGCAAGACGGTTTACCAAGATCGGGCTTACCCGTTCTCATCAGCCGTGATGGGAGAATAATAGGCTGCGAACTTTGGCGTAGGCATTCTCAATGATGAACTAGCCCTTTATCCCGTTGCTCTTCACCAGCTTACGAAGGAAGTCTTTCACCTGCATGTGTGCCACACCACAATGACGGAATGACCAACCAGGTTAATTGCATGTCCAAATCCATGACTGGGAGAAAAGTAACACCTAACTTTGCGCTGCTTTATTTTCTCCAAACAATCAACTTTACGAGGAAGCAGTTCGAGAGCATATACGTATATTTCATGCACCTAATTACACTTGCTCTTCCGCTCTATAATCCATAGTGGCTCTAGCTAGACACTCCAGAGGAATAGGCATGCAGCTACTAGTACATTCCATATATATGCCTGCAGCGATGCATAAGTGTAACATATAGTGGTAATAAGTATATATCGGTGTTTATAGTTATGTACCTCTGCAGGCTCACGCAGAGAGTAGGATGCACTGGTCTCCTTGGGAAACTTGGTGACAAGTATCCCGATGCCCTGTCCCATGTTGCGCAGAACCTAGAGTTTCATTTTTGGAAAAAAAAAGGCATCAGTTCATCTGCTTTTCTTTGCCGTAGCATCAGTGCAAAAGTGAAGGTGATTTATGCATGCATAGTGCTGTGCGCACTATACGATCGAGCACGTACCTTGAACGCATCCTCGTCGGTGCGGTCGTCCCCGATGTATATGGGGAAAACATCGCCACGCCCCGCATAACCTTCATCAATCAAGATAAAAAGATCCAAAAGAGATATTATTAGGATCTTTTAATTACTTAATAATAACAAGGTACTAATAAATACGATTATAGGAAGTAGTAACTGAACATGAGCTAGCAATATCTTTTGGATGTCGTGTATATGTATAGTGTGGTGTAACTCACCGAGAGACTCGAGCAAGAACTCTAGGGCGTTGCCCTTGTCCCACTTGATGGACGGCCGGATCTCTAGCACCTTTCTGCCCTTGGTGAGGCAGAGGTCAGGGTAGCCGTCCAGCACCGCCCTCACCTCCTCGCCCAGACCATCCCACTCCTGCACACGCATCCATGCCAAAGTTAGGCAAAGTTAATAATTAACCAGGCGATTAAAACGTGCGTGTTGTAGTATTTTCAGTAGTACGAAATTTTTTACCTCCTCGGCGACGCAGCGGAAGTGCACGGAGAGGCAGAACTTGTTGTTCTCCACCGTAGCGCCGGGGATGGACTGCATCTTGGCCGTCAGCGTCTGATAGACCTGAACATATATATGGACAGGCAGGAAAACTTAGTCAGCAAATCAGACTTACTAAGTCGCTTATCAGTATTTTACACTCCACTAGCTTTCTTAAGTATATGTGTCGTGGTACTCTAGAACAAGCAGTGTGGACTGTGGACTTGCTTTGCGAGAAAGTGCACCGATTCAAGCGGTTGATTAAATCTCAGGGGAAGACAATTATTTACCTCCTGTATGACAGGCAGAAACTCGATCGCCGGCTGGCACAGAACCTCGTCAGCCTGCGTACACAAACCACTAAATCATCAGACTGTCAAGGTGCTACGTACTTGATTAATGCATACAAAAATGTGTGCAAATTATGACCAAGGAAAAGTCCCTTTCACGAGAGATGTCGTGAAGAAAAGGTACAGACTCTAGAGAGAGAATAAGTCAAGACAAAAAGTTTTGGAGAGGGAGGGAGATCGATGTGGACTAACTAACCTTTGCCTTGTGGTTGGACACTGTGGTGGGGCCCTTGATGTCCATGCCGTGGCTCCCGGCGTAGTACAGCTCCTCCAGCTTCACAAAGTTAAACACCTGTGTATGTGTATATTGCACCACCACAACCATATCAACCATGGCTAGATAAAAATTAATTTGTATTTATACAGTGTAGGAGTATTTCTTGTAGTAGCAGGCAAATCATGGTAGGGAAAGGGGTGCATTTAAAGTGTAGTAGGAAAAGGAAGAACAAGCAAAGGGTCCAGGCCTTTTTGTAGGACGCTCATTAAAACGCTTCCTTTTTGCTATAGTAGGAGATCTTTATTTGCATGTACTGTTGTGTCTATGGCGTCTAGGTTCACGCTCGCTCGCTCGGAGCCAAGAAAGGCGGCAGCCGGCATGCATATATATGCCATGTCATGTGCACGGTAAAATCACGCGCAAATATTACAAAACGGAAACCTGGAAGATTCCTTTTACAAGGCACCAAAAAAATGTAAAAGCAGCAAGGGACCAAGAAGAAAGTGGAGTAGAATTTGGTGGCACTGGAGTGGAATGTACCTTGTCTCTGCATCTCCCACTCACGATGGCGGTCGGGAAATGCTGGGCCACGGCCCTCACTGCATCCCTCATCTGCGGTCAAAAAGAAAAAAAAAACCGCGGTAAGAATGACGACATGGGGAGAGAGTTAGCTACGGAGGCTAGCAGCTAGCTTGTGAAGAGAAGAGGGGATCGATCGAAGAGGAAACCGACGTCTTCGGTCATGACGGCGCTCTCGGGGTCCTCCACGATGGGCGACAGGGTGCCGTCGTAGTCGAGGAACATGACAATCTGCTTCCCCTTCGCCGCCGCCAGCACGGCCTCGAACCACTCCAATGCAGACGGGTGCTTCTCCTGCGATTTTTCAGACCACCGATTATTTCCTCAATCCGAGGAGATAGGGCGAAAGAGAGAGACCAAGACGGAGCCATGCACTCATATATCTGAAACTTACAATCCAGTCCTCGTGGTCGGCGCCGGTGGCGAGCTTGGCGTGGCGGGGCGAGGACGCCTTCATGGAGTCCAGCAGAGACCCGGCCACCAGCAACCCCGAGGCGGCGAGGTCCATGCGGCCCAGGGAGGCCTTCCTGCAGTCGCGCGCCCTGCGCGGCGGGAACGACGAGAAATGGCGGGCCGCCTGCGCCGGCGACGCCACGGCGGTGACTGTGTCCTCGGCGGTGAAGGCGGCGTGGTTCGTCATGGCAAGAACGCACAGGGGAGAGATCGACCGAAGAAGCGGCGGGAGAAAAGCTAGCTACAAGATGCGTAGGCTACGACGGAGCAAAGAAAGAGGGGGGAGATCGATGCTGCCTCTGCGATGGCGACGGTTTGGGGACTGTGGAGGAAAGGAGAGGAAGGTGGTTTGATGATTGTGGGCGGTGGACGCCAGGCCTATATATAGAGATGAGGGATGGCCCACCTCTTGGAATTTCTCATGTGTAATTTTGATCCCCTGGAGATGTCTTGGGGCTTAGAACATGAAGAAATAGCCATTTTGGCTTCACAATTCCATGCATTTGCAAATCATGTTAATTGTGTTGCATATGAATTTTGTATACCTCTACAAGTTAAAGTGTTGATATACTTGTTCCGACGTACAAAACGTGTTGCCATAGATATATCTTCTACGTGTTTCAACGCAATGTCAGTTTATAGATAGAGGATAGTAATGCCATCTAGTGGTATCTTTTAGGCGGAGCACCGCCCGAGACTCGGATAAGTTACACATGCCAATGCCGGGGTGGTACTTTCCACATGTCGTGGCTACTGTTAATTACGCGAGTTAAATGTGCAAACAAGTTTTTTTTCAAGAGTTCATGGATTGAATGTTTGTACCCCAGTCTAACCGTGTGACCCTTTTTCTGAGGCACCTATTTTGGTTGCATGTGGGTGAACTTCGTGATGGGGGAGGGGGAGAGTCCTGAGCAAAGATGGCGTAGGAGGGTGGCCAAGTGCCGCACCTTTAACGGGTCTGTTGTTGTCTAATCCTTTTTTTTTGCAAAATGAAAAAATCTCATCCTCTTTAATATTTTTTTAAAACATTAACCAATCACTACGGGACACGCGCGTTACGCCGAGGGCAAAAGGCCGTCGGCGTAGGCCAAAATGCCCTCGGCGTATGGTACGCCGAGGGCAGCCCTCGGCGTAGCCTCCTCGGCAAAGATCTTCCTTGGCGGAGCACAGTCAAGCCGTCGGCGTATCAAAATGCCTTCGGCGTATGCTACGCCGAGGGCTTTGCCGTCGGCGTAGCGGCCGTCGGCATAGCCTGTCGACCGGTTGCAAAAATATTTTTTTTGATTTTTTTTTTGAAAAATAATAATTTTTTTATTTTTTTCTCAATTTTTTTATTCTTTGAATTGTTTCACTTGTTAATCTCCTACTTTGAACATTTTTAACACTAATTATACTTACTACTTGATTAAATTCCAGTCTTAGTCAAACTTCTCATCAGGTCACCCATCCGCACACTTAACTTCCTCGTTCCTTCAGAATCCGTTTCCGCAAAGTAATTCATACATTGGTGTCAATACTATGATATCAATCTCATTAGCTCTTATATCATCATGTCACATGTTTGTATTTTTTGAAATTACAAATAATTATTTAAGTAAATATTAATGAATAAGTAAAAATATTATTGAATTCAAATAAAAATATAATAATTTTATTTTATTTGAATTTTTTATTTAATAAATAATATTTAATATCTTTAAATCTGTAAATCGAAATTCAACAAATAATATGTTTAAATTGATCATAAAAATGAGAGGAATCCAAATATGATATCCATATCAACTAATCACAAATCCTTCGTTTTTAAATTAGCTATTTGGTGGTTGCTTTAGAAAATCCCCTTTTTGCGCACGGATAATGAAAAATGCCTTTTTGGTGCGATGAAAAGGAAAAAATGCATTGGATATTTGATAAAATAGCATATTGTGAACCTAAAAATGATTTTTTTAAAAAAACATGAGCATCGGATCATGTACCTGTAGTTCATATCCACCCACTTTCTAAGTGAGAATTTGTCTTTTCACCAAAGGTGGGACGGAAGGTTTGGATCCCCTGTTGGGACATTGTCCATATAAGGTGGTATAGTATTTTTGTAAAATGTGGTGATAGTATTTTGAATTAGCCATTTGGTGGTTGCTTCACAAAACCGTCCGTTTTTTATGCTCGAAAAATAGAAAATGGCTTTTTGGTGCGACGAAAAGGAAAACTTCCTCCTGCAACATTGTTCGCCATCCCATGATGCATGTGTATGCATAATATGGGCGTTTGCTATTTTTCCTTATAAATATGTCACATAATATGACACCACGCGAAGGTTTCGCATTGTTTCGATCGTTTTTGATTTTTTTATGCCCGTTTTAAACTATCATCAAACTTTGTCGAACGGCGGACATAAAGATTCTTAGCTCGGGGTAGAGCCTCGCTAAACTTTCATTAGATATTTGATAAAATAGCATATTGTGAACCTAAGAATGATTTTTGTAAAAAAACATGAGCATCGGATCATGTACCTGTAGTTCATATCTGACCCACTTCCTGCCGATTCGGCAGGAATTTGTCTTTTTCACCAAAGGTGGACGGAAAGGTTTCGGATCCCCCTGTTGGGACATTGTCCATATAAGGTGGTATAGTATTTTTGTAATGTGGTGGTAGTATTTTGAATTAGCCATTTGGTGGTTGCTTCACAAAACCGTCAGTTTTTTATGCTCGAAAAATAGAAAATGGCTTTTTGGTGCGACGAAAAGGAAAACTTCATCCTGCAACATTGTTCGCCATCCCATGATGCATGTGTATGCATAATATGGACACATTATCACAAACTATGCCTTGATTCTAGTATAACATTGGTCATTTGACCCGAAAGCCAAGAAACCTCGAATGAGATAGGTCATTTTGTGAAGGTTTTTTTGAGACATAATCAATATATCAAGTTTGCTATTTTTACTTATAACTATGTCACATAATATGATACCACGCGAAGCTTTCGCATTGTTTCGATCGTTTTTGAATTTTTTATGCCCGTTTTAAACTATCGTCAAACTTTGTCGAACGACGGACATAAAGATTCTTAGCTCGGGGCCGAGCCTCGATAAACTTTCATTATATCTTTAATACAATAGAATATTGTGAACCTAAAAATGATTTTTGTAAAAAAACATGAGCATCGGATCATGTACCTGTAGTTCATATCTCACCCACTTCCTGCTGATTTGGCAGAAATTTGTCTTTTTCACCAAAGGTGGACGAAAAGGTTTCGGATCCCCCTGTTGGTACATTGTCCGTATAAGGTGGTATAGTATTTTTGTAAAATGTGGTGGTAGTATTTTGAATTAGCCATTTGGTGGTTGCTTCACAAAACCGACCGTTTTTTATGCTCGGAAAATGGGAAATGGCTTTTTGGTGCGACGAAAAAGGAAAACTTCCTCCTGCAACATTGTTCGCCATCCCATTATGCATGTGTATGCACAATATAGGCACATTATCACAAACTATGCCTTGATTCTAGCCATAACATTGGTTATTTGACCCGAAAGTCAAGAAACCTCGAATGAGATAGGTCATTTTGTGAAGGTTTCTTTGAGACATAATCAATATACTAAGTTTGATATTTTTCCTTCTAACTATGTCACATAATATAACACCACGCGAAGGTTTCGTATTGTTTCGATCGTTTTTGAATTTTTTATGCCCGTTTTAAACTATATATAATGTTTTATGTTTTACTTAATTTTTATTTATAAATGTGTAATATTTGAGTGTAGATAGATAGGTCTTATTTTTCTGCAAATTTTGATATATTATTTGTATTTTTCCGAATTAGAATGATTTAGTTATGATTTTTCAAAGTTTAATGAGATAAAATAAAAAATAGTTACGCCGAGGGCAGCCATCGGCGTATGCGTAGCATAGAATATGTCGAGGGCAATTTTACGCCGACGGCTGCTTGGCGGGGCTGGCCTGGACGATGGCTACGCCGACGGCCCCGACGTTTGGCCGTCGGCGTAGCTTTCCGTTCCTGTAGTGAATGGCAAATGGATCTATCCCTTGGCTATACGTTGTTAGATAGATAAAACTTCTCTAGTGTTTTTTAAACGGGATAGCACCTTGTTTAATTCGAGCACGTCCTACAGCTCGAACTTGGGTAGCTCTAACCACCAAGCGAGTGATCGGTTGTCAAGGTTTGTGAAATTCCTATCCAATGGGATTCGACCTACGGATCTCACGAACAGATTCAACATGTGTGCCTCTGCGCTGCAGATGTGTTCGTTCGTTTTTTTATTTACCCTCTTCAATATATTTTTGATCTAGAGTCTCAATGCATTGCATTCATTTCATACTTTTTGTCGGGAAAATCGAAAAATTTCCTTAGTGCCAAAGACAAAGAAGATTGGAAATACAATTTAATCGCACCCTAAATAAAAATAATACTTGTGATCATAAATAGGAGAATCTGTGGCCAGTATATAAAGGCATGCAATTAAATCCCTGGATATTCCAGATATACAACACTTAATGATGAAGATTCTGTCCTTGCGCGAATTTAAGGTCTGAAAGCAATGTAGAACTGGTCTGATTTGACCATTTGACTCTGACCGCCATGTGGGGGCCGGCCACTTATTCCAACCCACCCTTGTACGGTGAAAATCTTTGTTTGCTCCCCTCCTGCTCAGTAGTGGCCGGCTTTGAAATGTCAGTCTCTGTAGTCTGTACTATTTCTACCGTATTCAAAGGGTAACAACTAAAAAAAATGCGTGGTAGAATTGGGCGGAGATCTTGGACGCAAGTGCGTGCGTGCGTTTTGTTTAGCTTTTTGTGCATGGTTTCCGGTGCCTTTTGGGGGTCTACTAGTGGTGGTGCGAGCTGGCTTTCTCCCGCGCCACATATGATCGATGAACTTTTTCCAAGGGACCGATCGATACCTGCAGCCACCGCCCCCAGGAAATATGTTGTGTATCTGTGGGCTGTTTTGCATGCGTCCTTTCAAATAATGTGGCAGCACTACGCACTAATAATTTGCATCATGTTGCTAATCGAAGCAAGCATGCATGCATGCATGAAGTGTGTGGCTCATGGTCATGCAATGATCAAGGCAAAATAAATTCCACGGAACATTGGCATGTTTTGTCCATTGTCATACTATTTTAACTAATAAACAATAAACAGATGATTGACATGTACTTATACTTATTTATTTTTCATCTCTTAGAAGTCAAAAGTTCTTTCTTGCTATTTTACTTTTTGTCTGCATCTGGTACTCGGTTATTTTCTAGACTAAATAATCTAGCTAGCCTTTGATCTGGGTAGCAGGATTTCGTACACAAAACATAAACACACATGTGGTAGAAGTTTCACAAGCAAGCATTGCGCAGACATCTTATTCAAATGGCATCTCGGTTCCAAAGGTTCCACGCCGTACGTCAAAGCTCTATGTAATTCTTTGGCCGGTCGCGTGCTCCCACACGTACGTACACATACGAGCGCGCGACACAGTGTGCACGTTGCTTGACTCGTAAAAAAAAACCTTTAGTTAGCTTGCTAGGGTAGGGAATATATCTGCGCGCGCGTCGTACGTACGTCCAGAGATTGCGCCAAAAACTTTAGACTTTGGAACCAGAAGAAAGAGAGGCGTGCTCTACTAATCTCGCATGTGAAGCTACCATATATGTTAAGCCTCTGTTCTAGTGTGCCATGCATGGAGCCGGGCCCACGCCACCCTTGTGCTCGCTTTGCAGCGGCTGGGAGACTCTCGCAAGTCCAAGTCTCTACCGGCTCCCCAACCATGACTCCGACCATGCATGCACGCTTTGCAAGTTGCATGCATGGTGCACAATAAAAATGTGGCATTTTACTTTGCGTAAGTACCTTGGGTAGATTGAGAAAGAACACATGTAACAAACAGGAATTAGCAGCATCACCCATACTGTGTGCGTGCATGGGCAGCTAGGTTTTGGAGGGGGAATCTCTGCTGTGATCATCTAACGTCTCTGACATGCACACCGGCTCGGCTCGGTTGATCATGAGAACAGCTAGGTAGCACCTGGAACTGAATGTACCGGTACATGCACGCATTAATACCGGAGATATATGATGAACAGCTATCTAGCTGGCAGCTTCCATGTACGTAGTAGTGAGGTAGGCAGGCAAAATAACACATTCTTCTTTCTTGGCCTGCAAGTAGTAGCGGCTGGGAGTTACTGGGCACATATGGCACTTTAATCTGCAACTTTCAACCAGCACGGAAAACAAGTATAGTGGAGTGTATATGTGGGCCTACATGATTCTAGACAGCGCATGCTTCCCTCATTTCCATGCATGCTCTAGCTTGCTAGCATATCCTCCAAGGGAACGTGCATTGTAAGTGTAACAAGCACACTTGCACTGTACTTTTATTTAAATTAAGCACATATACACCTTTTGACGCCGACAGGGTCAAATTAAAGGGCCGTGTCTATGCATGTTCTACAACCTTACAAGCAATAGGCATGAATGCATGCAAGCCGCCGAGTGCCCACAAGGTAGTTTCTTACTTGTTCAAACGGCCGGGCATGTAGACATACTGTCTGCGAGTGCTGTATGTGAAGCGTGTAGGCCTCCACGCCTGGCATGCATGTAGACAAACATATTCTCATCAGAAATAACAAGAAATCACAGCAAGTGAGGTAATCGATGACATTATCAACCTGCAGGAGTCGTTATCAGATCTTTACACGAAGCAGCCGATCGATCAATCAGGTTAAATAATATAATGACTTGTGTAGCATAGAAATCTAGCAAAGAATTTTTAGTTAGCATCTGATGAGTAGTTGCATATGTCGCCGATCTTCTCTCCTTTCCTTCTCACACATGCACACTAGACCTGGACTAGATACGTAGAAAAAAACGAGGACAAGCCAAGATATCTTTCTGATGCGTGCAAGACACAGACACTAGTCGTCGCACGCAGACACTGAATAAGTCCTCGACCAGGAGCTTTGCCGGTGGAGCACGGACGCGACGGAGAGCGCTGTGCACCGTCCAGTACAGCTCGGCATCGTCCGTCGTTGTCTACACGTACGTGGTGAGTCATGACAGGAACCGGATGCAGCATGTGTTGGTACGTACGTGCCGCAGGGAGCTGACGAGGATTCGAGGAAACTACGTAGCTACGGGCTTCACCAGATTTCATAGTTTAGTATATGTTCTTTTTTTTTTTGCAAGGATAGTTTAGTATATGTTCGCTCGAAGCCAACAAGTGTCTTCGTTTTTTTTTGGGAGCAAGAAGCCAAGAACAAGTGTCTTCATAATGTTGCTCTACGCACGTATTGCTGATCTGTAGGGAGTATATATAATGCTAGGTTTGCTTGCAGTACCTAATTAATGTTTGACAAATTTACATGACGACGGTACCGATGCACGGTTTGGTTCGTTTGAACGGAGAGGTAGGTGGTACTGACACACATGGCACGCCACGTACGGCAAGTTAGATAGCTTCCTACTAGAGCCTAATCGGAGAGAGAAGAAAGCAACTGGTATTACTAGTTTCTTGACGAAGAAGAAGCTTTAGTACACTAACCTGGCATCTTGATTCTCAAGACGAGATCCTTGTTTATTGGAAGCAGGGGCAGTTAGGCAGGCTGTTACGTAGGGTAATCCAGGCGAGGCGAGAAACCCGGGAGCGGGGAGACACTTGTATGGCTTGCAAGCCCTGGCCGGGTGGCCCATTGTTTAGGGATCCCCAAAAGAGAGCCGCCGTACCTTTGATTGACTGTCGATGCACTTGGATGACCTATAGTACTGGAAGGGCATGCGAATATTCCCGTGTCCCAGCACGAGTCCAAGGGAAAACATTCCGCCACCGCCACGCATGTGAGTCGAGATCCGTCGTGTGCCCCCGATCCTAGACCGCCACCCGAGTCCATGGGCTGGTCTGGGCTGGGCGGGTAAAAGAAAGGAAGCAAAGTACACGGCCGACCGGTGTGTACTTATTACCGTTGTCTTTTTTTTCTCTCGAAATAACTTTCGCTTTTATAAATAAAGAGATGAGATCATTGTTGGTACAAAGACAGCCTAAAGAACTTGCGGGGCCACAGCCCAAGCGCAGAAAAGAAAAATTAAAAGAAGAACAAATGCCAACATTGGCGGATCGATGACCAAGACGCCCTCACCGTTGTGCTCCCGGATAGTACCCACCGCTCCTAGCATTTGAACCACCGTATCAAGCGGACCTTGAAGGAATGCGGCGATGACGCCTTGGCCACCGGACTAGTCCTAGGGTTTCCCAGACACGGAGGGAGGTGGGAGGAGGTACACGACGCCCTCCAGAAGGAATGGCGACACCCTCGGGCGTCGCCCGGCGTGCCGCAAGGCCGACAAGGATTTCTCCACCCCAAAGAACCACCCCGGACGGTCCCAAAGTGCCCACCCAACCAATCGCCCACAAGCTCGCACCACCACGGAAGGCGCCATCTTCGCTCATCTCACCGTGGACATCAACGCGAGGCCTCGAGTTCCGGACAAGGGACGATGGTACCGAGGGTAGTATCCGCGACCGCAGGGAGGAACTACCTCCACCGTGCCGCGGCATAACCGGGCGCAAGAACGGGGCACACAGGCGACCCGCGGGCCTAGATGGGCCCGCAAAGCCCCGTCATACGTTAAGGGCAAAGCAGCAACGCCACCACCAATCCAGCCCTCCGACGCCCTCCTCCACCTCCAGAAGCCGCAGGGCAAGTCTGAACAGCCGCCCAACCAGATGGGGCCCAACGGGCCCATCTGGCGAGCACGCGCCGCCATCGAGACCTCCATCGCCGCCAACGCCGGGCGCCACACGCCTCCCACCCCACGCCTGAGTCACTCCAAGCGGACCGCCGCTTAGGAGCTCCGTCTGGTCGGAGCCCGCCTCCTCTCGCAGACGGAAGAGGAAGAACCGCCGCCACCAAAGACCGCTTAGAAGCCCCACGCCGGGCGGCGGCGTCGAGGAGGAGGAGGAGCTGGTAGGAGGTGGGCGGCGCCGCCGCCCCTACGTAGGCGAGCGGGTCAGCGAGCCTTTTTTTCTCCTCAAAGTGTGTTTCCGCCCCCATTGTCTTTTCCTCCGGCCGCTCCAAAACAATGTCAGGCCCGCACATGTATGTGCATGCATGGTGCAACGTCATCGCGACGCGATTCAATACGGTAGGCTACGTACGTGCTACCAAGGTGGTTGGTTCGAACAGCGGCGAAGCTTTGTAGGCCGGTCGGCACGCGGCCGCGCACGCATGTTGGTGTCTGCCGTCTGGTAGAATATGAAGAGCTAGGTAGCTAGGCGCGGCGCTCGGCTCGCCACGCCGGTCAGGGCACGTGAGCGAGCGAGCGGCAGCGACAGGTCGAAACGGGCCTACCCTAAAGCGCGCGTGCACGCGCCGACGTCGAGACGACGTTCGCGCCATGCTGATCGAGCCGTGGTAAAACGTGTGTACGCCTCGGTGCGACGACGGGGAGCGACGCCCGCCGAGTGCAGTACAGGCGCCCATGCCCTGCTGGTCCATGCATGGAGGAATAGAGTGGAGACGCTCGATCTCGGTTGGGTCCCCCACCCGCGGTCGGTCGGCCGGCGCGCGGTCGGAAAGAGCGCGTACGTACCACCGCACAGTAGTAGTTAGCTATACAAGCACTGTTGCTGCATGCGCGACCGCGGTTGGTTCTCCGGCTCGTCGCAGTTGACAGTTGACACATGCCTAATCTCCTATGGAGACGTCGGGCCCACTGGCAGGGAGGGTAGCGCGACGTGGAGGCGTGTGAGGGCTAGCGCTGGGTGTGCGTGCGTGGGGCACGGCATGGGGATGCATACAATACAAGGAATGGTAGGCGCGAGACTACGGCGTATCAAGTCCACCACGACGGGGCTAGCACATTACTCGCCAACAGACTTGCGGCTCTGACGTTTTGGAGCTGTAGCTCTGGGGTATGGGCGGTGCTGACAGACCGTTCACTAGTGCACATGTACCCCTCTAACACCGGTTTGGAGGACCCTCTAACAACGGTTCCACAACCGCTGTTAGAGGGGGCTAACACCGTTCTATCTGAACCGGTGTTAAAGGGTGGCGCGATAGGGCTGCCGTCAGACCTGCTCTTTAACACCGGTTAATTCTGAACCGGTGTTAAAGGTTCTTCACGCGAGATTTAGGCTTTCTGCTGGCGAAAACGGCCTAAATCTCGGCATTTCTGCCCGTTCGGGCGATTTACGAGGAGGTGCGAGGGAAATCGATCGGGAGCCGTACTTATAAATCGTCATCGGTACATACGAGTACATGAATAATTAAGCAACTATTATTATACACAAACATCGCCATCGGCACATACATCGGCACATACATCTACATCGCGAGGTGGATATCTAAAGAGTTCTCCGCCATGGCGATTTACCTCATCAAGTATGAACCCGCCAATTCCTCTTGAATGGCTCGTGCGTTCAAATGGTAGGAGTTGGTCCGCATCCGCTCGATCTGAATATATATGAAGAATGGGCCGTCAATATATATATATAAGAATAAAACTCAACACAATTGATGGTAATAAAATAATGTTGTGGACTTTGTTTACTTACTCTAAGTTGTTCTAGTGCGGCTTGGCCTGTCGCGACATATCGTGTGCGAATGAATTACAAACATAGTACCCACATAAGTTATTGCCGTGTCCTTGATGCGCACTTTACGAGAATAGAGAGTTCAATCAAAATAATAATCAATAAAGCATGATATAATGGAATTGGAAGCTAGCTAGTATTACTTACATTTTGGTCTACAAATTTTAGTTCTTGACCATTCACCCACTGCCGTGAACATTTTCCAAACCCGTCCGACAAAGAAAATGGATAAAGGAGTAATTAATTACTTATTATCACGAAAGTTGCCGATCTAGTGCGATAATATGATTGAAATTACCTCGAGCATCTCTCTAAAGTTTGCCCATAGCTCTTTTTCTTTTAAATGTGAGTCCATGACAAGGACTTTTCCGAGTCGGGTTGAATGACTAGCGAATAAAGTGGAACTCACTCGCATAACTCTCATCGATTACACTTAACATCGAGTAAGCGAAGCAGAATGTGTACAAGAGAGAGGGTATGATACTCACGAGAAGTTGTAAGGCAATAGTATTTCCCTTTTGGTTTGTTGTCTCAAGAAGACTTTAGCAAGTAATCTTCTTTGCCGGGTTTTCTCTTACCACTTCTTCATGAACTCTATTTGGGTCAACGAACCCAATGTCAAAAGGCCTCCTTTCACGCATTCCATAACCTTTTCTGCATAATAGTATATACATATATGGTGAGCATATATATATACATGCAATTAATGAAGTGAATGAGTTGAGATAAAAATTACGAAATAGTACTTACACACAATAAAGGCGATGGCAGCTTTGTCGAGTTCCTTCCGATTGAATAGAAAATGCAAGTCTTGAATGTTGAAGTCGATCGCGTGCCTCCGCACAAGAAAATCTCATCTCTTATATGCGCGTGATCCATTCTTCTTTTCTCGTCTTGCGAAATGAAGGTACCACTTGTGCAATTTTCGCATCTTTGTTGGTAGATTTTGAGCTCCTCTTTCTTGACTAGATTCTTCCCATACTTCCATGGCTGTATGGGGTTGACATCGCATTTGGGCAAGTTGTCTCCCATGACGCTCAAGTATGCAATGTAAGTCATCCCCATCTCATTGGCCTTTCTTTGTAGCTCGCCTCGTAATCATCTACGGAGGAGCGTCCGCTTGTCAAACATTTGGAGCGGGCGCATGATTGGTTTTCCTGCTCTCCGAGCATGGGAACTGTTTTGTGGGGTGCCTCACGAGCTACTTTCAGTCTCCCTGGCGCCTTGCATCCGCCTTCAAAATCTGGCGCTCGTAGTCCGGCACAAGTGGGGTTTCAGGTTTCAAAAGATTTTGTAAAACTTCTCCACCACCGCGGATCTATTTTCTCCTTTGGCTCGGCCCGTCTAGGTGCAAAGAATTTCTTGACCTGTTCTCCGAGATCCTATTGGTCTCCTCGTCGCTGCGATTCCACGGTAAAACCGCAATGGCTTGGCGGAAGGCTGCGGGACGTAGTTTTTGAACTCTTTGGCGACGGTTTCTGCGGATTTCTTTGTGGCGGTACTCGATGCTCCTCGTGGCGGTGCTCTTCCGCTTCTGAGAGGAGATGGTGAAGCACCGGAGATGGTGACGGGCGGAGATGGCTGCCGAGGAGATGGTCGACGGGCGGAGATGGTCGACGGGCGGAGAGATGGGCTGACGGAGATGGCTGCCACAGAGATGGTCAAGCGGCTCAGATCTGACGCTGCGGAGGCAGGGGTGCAGTGACCTCAATTTGGAAGCACAATGTGTTCCTTCTTCCAAAGAATGGTTGTTTTCACCGCAAATTTGAGTTGAGTTTCCCTTCACGTAGCATGGTCAAGGCTGGCTTCCTCATATTCCTTCACAACCTCATCCACCCCGACAATAGCATAGCCATCTGGAATCGGTCGGCGGTGGTAAGTTCCACCAGCTACAGGAGGTAAGGCATAGCCGATACCACCTTAATGGATAAGCCCATTAATCTCACATGCAGCTCGTGTTCGCTCTCCGTGATCTCATCAACGGGTATCGAGGACCCGTCATTTCAAGCGTTGGCTGCCGTTCTCCGTGGAAGCCACCTGCTTTTCAGCCGATGCAGCGGGCAGCTTCCAATGCAGCTCTTCATGCCGCTGAGATGGGCGGTAGCTTGATGGCTCATTGTGCATTCACTTGCGTGCAGCGCCGCAAGTGCATGTTCTATCTGTCATCCGATCTGCGCTCTTTTTCTTTTCTGCGCCATCTAAGAGTCGCTCGGTCGGCAAACCCATCCTTCCACGTCATACCCCCGTGCCTCGTGCATGTCCAGTGTTCTTTTACCGATGGCGCGTGTGAGCTGGTCATTCTCTCTGTCGGGATGGAAGGTCCCGGCGGATGTTTCCTCGTATGCCGTGATGAGTTCGACGGGTTTGGCAAGGATGGTTGGGAAGATACACAATCTGCTTCGGTCCAACCTTGCCCGATTCCGTAGAACCAAGTCTTTGCACGTAGGTCCCACTCATCTGCGGGTGTGATCCTCTCTCGCAGGCCCTCTCAGCTTCCTCCCACTTAGGCCTCGAGATATGTAGCCACGACCCGTCCTCCGGTGATATTCCTTCTTGAGGCATTAAGCGTATTGGTTTGACCTCTTTTTAGCTATAGCACTTTTTTATATGTCTTAAATTCGGGCGTTGAGGTCTTATCTTCGCATAATATGCGTCTTGAATTGGAGTCTCGCCATTTGACAAATTTGTTCAATTTTGTCTTCCGATTGGAAAGCATCAGCCATCTTCTTTACATCCACTCTTTGACCTTGTTCTCTATAACGGTTGTTTTCATCCTCCTCTGGCGGAAGGGTGAAATTTACCAACAACGAATTCAAAGCGTTTCTTTGGATCTCATCGACAAAGGTACCGCCCTTCTTTGGCTTATTCCAATTTTCAATTGTGATTGGGATTTGGTCCCTAACAAGAACTCCACTGACGTATAAATTTGTCTGCGGCCTTCTTGGGCTCCATCGGCCTGCCATCAACATCGACCGCTTGATCGTGAACTTTGCACGATCTTTCAACGTGGCTCGCGCCTCGCTTGCTCTTTTCGTAGAAGAAGATGGTTCTGGCTGGTCGATCCAGAGGGCTAAAAGAAGAAAGAAGCGTTAATTAATACATGTAGAAGAAGATTGTTGGTGGAAGTCCGAGGCTTAATAAATGCATATACCTCGCCGGACTTTGTAACCATTAAATTATGCGTTCACCGAGTCTTCATCTTCTCCATGACTAGTACTTGAGCCGTCAGTCATGTCCCTCCAAGTTCGAGATATTGTGAGGTGTCCTCATCAATAATGTTCTCCATTATTTCTTCTTCTTCAAGGTTTCTACTAAGTGGATCCATAGTTTCTAAAACAATAATATTATCACACAAATATCAGTAATACATCTATTGAAATGCTCAAGCAAGGACGATGATATGACAGGTTAAAAGTATTGAAATGTAACCCTAATACATGCTTGGTAATTTCAAACCCTAATTCGGAGAAACCCCGGATTCATATGAGAGGGTACATTTACTTCTTCTAATTAACTTGTCATCAAAGTTGATTAACATAGCATGGTTATTATAATGCTATATTGACAACGAGAGGTGGCGGGCTAGAGCGGGCCGGGCCGGGTGGGGGTGTGCGTCGAACCAGACGACGTGATGGTCTACCTAAAATGGCGACACCCTCGACGCTGTGTAGGCTCAATGAGGACATAGGAGGTCGTCGACGGCATAATGGTGGCGGTGGTCGTCGTGGCACAAAATATACACATGCATATACAATACACATACAATACAATATTTCCTATAGGAATCCTATAGGAATCAATCCTACAAATCAAACAACCACCATAGGAAAATTTCCTATAGGATTTAATCCTACAAATTTCCTATACAAATCCTTTGAATCAAACATGCCCTTACTTATATTCATGGGATGATGGCGGCAGGGCGACGAGGTGGTGTGGGCGAGGGCGACGGCGGCACACGTGGCGCCACCGGTGACGCGTTGGTCTCGCTGGGCGGCGGTGCTCGTCTTGCGGATGCGCGTGAAGCGGCGTTTAGGCGTGGCCTATGAGCTCCGGGCGGCGGCGAGACGCCTCCTGCACGGGAAGAGAGCGAGGTGGTCATTAGGGTTTAGGCGTGGCCTATTATAATATCTTTGCTATAAGCTATTTTATTTTTACTCCACATGCTTCTAATTCACATATGCAAGGATTAAGGCCTAGATCGCGGAGTCGATGTCATCTCTACACTTTTCTCTCGCCAAGGACCCCACCCGTCATCCCTAACCTCGACCATCCATCTGAGCAAGCTCACACGCAGGGAGGAGGGCTCGCTGGCTCGCCGGCAACCGAGCCAGCCAGCCGCCTGAACCCCCGCTAGGACCTCCTCGCCTCGCCCTCGCCGCCTCGCTCGCCACGGGATCCTCCTGCGCCGCCTCCCGCCAAGGCCATCCCCACCTCCTCGACCACCTCTGGGCGCTTCTGCCGGCGCCAGCCGCCTCTCCGGCAGAGCCTCCCCAAGCCGAGCTGCTCGCCTGCACCGCCCGACGCCCAGCCTCCCGGCTTTGACTCGCCGCCACGGATGTCGACCATCCTCCCTCGCATCGGCTCGCCCAAGACCGCTGTTCGCAGCAATGCCGGGCTTCTTCCGCGCCCGCCTTCCGCAGCACCGTCGCCGCTTCCCGACCTGCCCACCTCGCGCTCGGCGATGCACCGCTACACCACCGCTGCGGGTTCCTCTGCCGCGACACCCGTCGTTTCCGCTTACGCCGATGGCCAGCCCGGCGAGGTGCGGGCGGCAACCGCGTGGGCGGGTTGACCAGCGCCCTGCACGATGACGAGGCGGTAGCTCCCGGCCGCCATGAGCGAAGGCTCACGCTGCCGTCGCCGGTGCTGCGCGCCTCAGCGCCACACCCGCCGCCTCACTTCCACGCCTGGCTAGCCGGCGGAGGTGCGGGCGGCAACTTGCCGCCCACGGCTGGGCGGGCCGGCGCCGAGTAAACGGCTGGCGAAGGAAGAGAGGTCGGGCGGCGAACTCGAGCGGCGGCGAGAGCGACGGGCGGGGCGGCGGCGCGGGCGGCGTCGGCGAGATGCGGCGGCGGTCGAAGGCTCGTCGATCGATCTGGAGGAAGGAGGAAGGTGAAATAATAACCCCTTTAACACCGGTTCGTGGTCGGAACCGGTGTTAAAGCGCATTCACAAGATGATATCCTTTATTACCGGTTCCAACCACGAACCGGTGTTAAAGAGTATCTCCTTTAACACCGTTCCAAATGCACGAACCGGTGTTAAAGAGTGTTTCACAAGATGATACCCCTTTAACACCGGTTCGTATCGAACCGTGTTAAAGGGGGCATTTAATCGTGGGCTTTTTAATTCAGGCTTTTTAATTGAGCTTTTTTAATTCAGGGCTTTTTAATTGGGGGCTTTTTAATTCAAAATATGAATAATATATCATAATTTTCAGAAAATAATATCTATCCATTCATGTAAATCATTTTATATTTACTTTACATGAAATTTTTAAAATAAATAAACACTTATTTCATGCATTAAAGGGGCTTTTTAATTCAAAAATATGATATGAATTTAGAAAATTCATATCTTTTTCATTTCAACTCGTAAAATATGAATAATATATCATAATTTTTAAAAATAATATTTATCCATTCATGTAAATGATTTTTATATTTACTTTACATGAAATTTTTAAAATAAATAAACACTTATTTCATGCATTAAAGGGCTTTTTAATTCAAAAATATGATATGAATTTAGAAAATTCATATCTTTTCATTTCAACTCAGAAAATATGAATAATATATCATAATTTTCATAAAAATAATATCTATCCATTCATGTAAATGATTTTATATTTACTTTACATGAAATTTTCTAAAATAAATAAACACTTATTTCTTGCATTAAAGGTGCTTTTTAAGATATATAAAAGAACTGAAAATTAAGATACATGGCCGATTAAGTAACAATCGAACTGAACTGAAAATTAAGATACATAAAAGAACAAAATCAAGATACATGGCCGATTAAGTAACAATCGAACTTGTTTCGAATGTTGGAGTGATTTAGTCATGCTCCCGCCACACCTGTAATACTCGCCATTGTAGTCGTCAGACTTGGCCGCCGGCCATCGCTGCCGTCGGGGTCACCGTAATTGAACCTCCGAGAGTACGCGTGGGCTGGACTTGAGGGTAGCGGGCTGGACTTGAGGGTAGCAGACGGGGTTAGAGTCGGCGGCGTGTCATAGGCCATGACGCTCGAGAGTCCGACCGCCACCATAGCCGACGGCCGGCCTCGTTGAAGTTAGGAGGAGGTGGGCGTCCTCCTCGTGCTGGCGAGCGCCTCTCATGCCGATCCACGAGAAGGCTTCCCAAGTAGAGAAATAGTGGATGCCATCCGGGATTCCTCCGCTGCCCGCGTGAGCTCAGTAGTAGTGGTTCGTGATGGCCATCCGCGCCACACCTAGAGGGACAGAGGAACCACACTCACGCCAAAGATCCAAACGACGGGGACACAAGAGTTGGCGGGCAGGGTAGTTCGAGGCGCAAGCGCCCGCCTCCCAGGGGTTAGTGCTACGGTGGAAGCCATGGGAAAGAGTGATGAGGTTGCGATATGAGTCTAGAGATGTGCAATGACAATGGAGGCCAACCCCTACATATATATATAGTGAACTAGCGGGAAGAACTGAGGAAGAATCGCGGAAGAAAAATGGCGGGAAGAAAATGGCGGGAAGAATCAAGGGAAGAAAATGGCGGAAGAAAAATGGCGGGAAAAAATGGCGGGATGAACCTTTAGTCCGGTTGGAGACACCAACCGACTAAAGATGAATTTAGTCCCGGTTGGAGACACCAACCGACAAAAACACGAAGTCGACACTAATAATAGAGGTGAGTGCATGTCGACATTATGTCGCGGCGTAGGTATTGTCCCGGATGGTGTCACCAACCGACTAAAGATGAACTTTAGTACCGGTGGAGACACCAACCGGGACAAAACACGAGTCAAGCACTAATAATAGAGGTGAGTGCATGTCGACATTATGTCGTATGGCGTGTACCTTGTCCGGATGGTGTCACCAACCGACTAAAGATGAATTTAGTCCCGGTTGGAGACACCAACCGGGACTAATAATAGGGAGTGTCGACATTATTTTGTAAGTGTCAACACTATGTCGAGCTGCTTGTACTATAAATAGGCATCCTTGTGAGTCCAGTCCTCCGGTTTAGGCGGTGGACACCACTGGCAGGACACCACTCTGTGGAGATGCCGATTGAGCCTCCCAGATCCTCCGAGAAACTGGTCATAGAGGCACTCCTAATATGAAATTAGTTAGCTCCCCGGTGTATTGATCTAGTTAGACAAGTTACAAAGCTGCAAGATGGTTTTCGAGAGCAGGGACACCACTACGGCCAGCCTGGAGATGCTGAGGCCGATCCTCCGCATCTCCGAGAACTGGTCATAGAGGCACTCTAATATGTGAAATTAGTTAGCTCCTGGTGTATTGATCTAGTTAGACAAGTTACAAAGCTGCAAGATGGTTTTCGAGAGGGACACCACTACGGCCGTTGGGGAGATGCCGACGGAGCCCAGTCCTCCGGCATCTCCGAAACTGGTCATAGAGGCACTCCTAATATGTGACCGCTTTGGAGATCGATCTTAATGGTAAGTACGAATCGGGACAACTTCTTCTCATACTCCGGTCCATCCACAAAACATGACTAACACTCAAGACATGTATTAAAAACATGAACTAGAGTTACATAATATGAGCATGAACTTCTTGGCATATGCCCTTCCTTATGATCGCTTTTCGTAACCATGGAGCATCTTCTTTACTTAACGGAATGCTTGGGCCAGTTTTCACCGTGAAGGGCGGAATTTCATCAAACTTATTATAATCTTGACATGTCTTGTCCTCGATTCCCACGATGTTTCTTTTCCCGAAAGAACTATGTGACGCTTTGGCTCATCATATGATGTATTCGTTTGCATATTTTTTCTTTTTTTGGTCCGGAGGACATGTCCTTCACATAGAAAACCCGAGCCACATCATTGGCTAGGACGAATGGTTCGCCTAAGTTCTTCATAAGATTGTTGAGATCCACCGTTGTCATTCTGCATTCTTGTCTACCTCAACCCTCCTCCTGTTAGCTTGACCCATTTGCATCGAAACAAGGGACCTTAAAATTAGGTCCATAGTCAAGTTCCCATATCTCCTCTATGAACCCATAATACGTGGTCTTTTGCCCATTGTCTTCTGCATCGAGCGGACACCACTATTTTGGTTGGTGCTCTTTTATCTTGGCCTATCGTGTAAAATGTATTCCCATTTATCTCGTACCCTTGGAAAGTACATACAATCGAAGACGGTGTCCCGCCAACAAGTACACTGATCCCCAACAAGGGTGTTATTCGTGAGAAGTCTTTGCAGCCGCCAAAACTCGCCATGTGTTCACTTATAATCCATTCATCGATCCCGGTGTTTGAGGCGTATTAAATTCTTGTGTTCATTGATATACGGGGCAACCAAGATAGATCTTTGTAAAACCGTGTAGTGTGCTTGATTGAGAGAATGCCCGTCCCTACATATCATTGCTTTACATCCTAGGGTGCCTTTTCCACGCAGTCTCCCCTCATGTCGTGATTCTGGAACACCAATCGCCTTAAGGTCAGGAATAAAATCAAAACAGAACTCAATGACCTCCTCTGTTACATAGCCCTTGGAGATGCTTCCTTCTGGCCTAGCACGGTTATGAACATATTTCTTTAAGACTCCCATGTACCTCTCAAAGGGGAACATATTGTGTAGAAATACAGGACCGAGAATGGCAATCTCTTCTACTAGGTGAACCAGGAGATGCGTCATAATATTGAAGAAGGATGGTGGGAACACCAACTCAAAGCTGACAAGACATTGGGCCACATCTGCTTGTAACTCGTAGGCTTTCCGGATCGATTACCTTCGAGATATTGCATTGAGGAATGCACATAGCTTTACAATGGGTACTGAACATTTTCGTAGAAGCCCCTCAATGCAATCGGAAGCAATTGTGTCATAATCACGTGGCGTCATGAGACTTCAGGTTTTGGAATTTTTTCTGCCATATTTATTATTCCCTTTATATTCGAGAAGCCGACGGACCTTGATACGCTTTCGGACATTCAAAAAGATTTCCTTCGCTTTGGTAAGAGCGTAGTGGCGTGAGTTAAGTGGCATCACCCTTCTCGTTCTCGGATGCATAGGCTCTTCAGGGCCTTCGACGCTGCTGGTCCTGTCGTGCTTCCGTGTATCTTTTGTCTTCCCATACACTCCTAGAAAGCCTAGCAGGTTCACGCAAACATTCTTCGTCACGTGCATCACGTCGATTGAAGAGCGGACCTCTAAGACTTTCCAATAGGGTAGGTCCCAAAATATAGATTGCTTCTTCCACATGGGAGCGTGTCCGCATCGCCATTCGAACAGATAGACCGCCAGACCTTTTCCAAAGATTACTTCTAGGTCCTTGACCATACCAAATACCTCCTCACCGCACGGAGGACAAGCTTCCTCGGGGTTCGCCAGACGTTTGAAATGCTTGCCTTTCTTTCATCGATGCAGGTTCTAAGAAATCGGCGATACCCTAGGTACACAACCTTCTTACATTTATCCAAATATACACTTTCAAGATCATCTAAACAGTGTGTGCATGCATTGTATCCCTTGTTTGTCTGCCTGAAATGTTACTAAGAGCAGGCCAATCATTGATGGTTACGAAAAGCAATGCTCATAGGTCAAATGGCTCCCCTTTGTGCTCATCCCACATCGTACACCTGGTTTGGCCCACAGCTGTAAAAGTTCTTCAACTAATGGCCTTAGGTACACATCAATGTCGCTGCCGGGTTGCCTCGGCCTTGGATGAGCACTGGCATCATAATGAACTTCCTCTTCATACACAACCAAGGAGGAAGGTTATAGATACATAGGGTCAGCCAGGTGCTGGACTGCAGCTCTGCTCACCAAAAGGATTCATGCCGTCGACTTAGACCAAACCTTAAGTTCCTTGCGTCACGTAAAGTCCGTACTCGCCGACTTTTCTCCACTGTGACCCATCAGCGGGTGTCTCAACATCGCCTTTTCTTACGGTCTTCCATGTGCCATCGCAACAACTTGGCATGCTCTTTATTTCAAGAGACGTTTTAACCGTGGTATTATAGGAGCATACCACATAACCTTGGCGGAACCTTCTTCCTAGGGGCCTCGCCTCAACATCGCCAGGATCGCCTCGTCGATCTTATACTCAAAGGCAGTGCATACCGGCATGCATCCAAATTCTCATTTCTCACCGGTAGAGGATGCGCAATATTAATGCAGGCATGTATCTTCGCACGCCTAATCCTAGAGGGCGACAACCTTCTTTGCTTGGTATGTACCGTCAGCAACTCATTATTTCTTGGAAGAAGATTCTTCATTTTTACCAACAACTTTGAAAATGCGCCTTGTCACACCATTCTCTCGCCTTCCATTGCAAATCCAGGTGGCACCTAGCTTTTTGTGGCCATCTTCGCAAGTTGGATACAACAATGTTTTGTGATCCTTTAACATCTGCTCCAGCTTCTCCTTCTCCTTTCAGTTTCACATTCTTCCTTTCAATCAGTAATGGCCCGACCAAGATCGTCATCACGGGCCCATCTGCTCCCTCTTGATCTTCATTATCTACCTCCGCTGCATTATCATCATATTCAGGATACATATTATGATAGTTTTCATCATCCTCTTCTTCTTCGTTGTCTTCCATCACAACCCCTTTTTCTCCGTGCTTGGTCCAACAATTATAGCTGGGCATGAAACCAGATCAAGCGGTGGGCGTGAATGGTTCTCGGTATTTGAGTAGTCTTTCTTGTTCGACAGGAACACACGGACAGCACATAAAACCATTGTGACCACGGTTTGCATTAGCCACAACGATGAAATTTTGAGGCCCGTAATGTACTGGAAGTGCGGTCACAGACATCCATTGCCGATTCATCTGCATTAATATGTAGTATATATCAAAAATAATAGGAGATGACCATTTATATATACAGTACATCAATGACACATGAAACTATAGTTGCCGACCTCGACCGAGACGGAAAGAGCAACAAGAAAGCTTATTTTGAGCTCTCGGCATTTCACCGAACACCTCTAGTGCATATGAAAAACACAAACTAGCACTCTTCACACCCTCTTGCTAGGCTCCAAAATGTGAAAGAATGGAAGAGTGGGGTGTGTGGGCTGGGTGGTGTCTTATTTCTTTAACACCGGTTCGCCACGAACCGGTGTTAAAGAAATTGGGCCATCAGGTGCAGATTTTAACACCGGTTCGTGGCACGAACCGGTGTTAAAGGGGGGGCTCCTTTAATGCCGCAGAGGCCACGCTGGTACGGCCCCCCCTTTAACACCGGTTCGTAGAAGAACCGGTGTTAAAGCCCATTTTCGGGATCAACAAAAGCCCGCGTTTCCACTAGTGGTTGGGTCGACATCATCCGTTTTTAACCGTCGCATTTAAGTGTCGCAGAAAAAAAAACGTGGCATTTAAGACGGAAGAAAGATACAGATGGACAGGGAATGGTCTACCGATCCACTCTCTCTTTTCTACTGTACAAAAATCTATGGGCTCACTCGATCTAACTATTTTATTTTTATTCTTGTGGTAGTTTTGACCCTTCCGCAACATCGTTGTCATAGTGTAGAATCCAGGACATCTTATTGATAACAGAAACGATTGTCTGACAACGTACTACATACTTAGCTTTTTTAACAAGAAAATGTAAATAACTCAAAACAACTTTATGTTCTTCAAAGAATGGATATCACTATGGGAATTTGTACTCCATCCGACCCATATATATTAGTCGACTTCAATTTAGATGTATCTAGACAAGTTTTTATGATAGATACATTTAAATTGGAGTTAACTAATATGGATCGGAGAAAGTAGTAATTTAATTGATGAGCGGACCGCCACCAAATCAGATCTTCATAAGAGCAAAGCATAGCGGCCGGTGTGCCTGGGGCATAAAAGGTAATCTACAATAAGCAACATGCATCGTCCATTTCTTAACTTTTTTCTTTTCCTACGAAAGTACTTCTTCAATCTTTGCATGCCCAAAGCACCTGCTAAGGCAAGCATAAAAATGGCAAAGGGTTTTTGTAGAAAATGTGAGGAATAGAAATACTTACGAATAATTTCTACTTTGGTTAATTACATTTTGGAACCATGTGAATCCAAGAAGCCTGGTAACAACCATGTGATTCGTGATTTTTTCCATGTTCCAAATGGATGTCCTAAACCAAGTCCGAGTACCGTTAGCAGTTTGAAGGATTCAACTACTTCATTTTTTTCCCTACATGAGCCCTTTGGATTGCAATTGGTGGGTTGCCAAATTGCTATGGAGTGCATTTCTAGGTCTTCTTGATTTAACAAGAAACTCCACAAGATTGAGCACATAACACAATTTATTTGGTCTTTAGAAGTGGTTCCAACACATCTTCTCTCTCTAAGATTTACCCTTTCTTTGTGGCCCTCAAAGATTCATGTGTTTATTTCATGCGCATGCACCAAAGATATCACCTTGCAAACTTGCCCTGTTTCAAATCATGTGTAGAAGTTCACAATATGTGACATCTCAATCCTACCTTTTACTACTTTTATGTTTTCTAATTCCTACAACATAAAAGTCCCTAATTAGATCAAACACGGGTCAAACCTAGGTCAAACCCGACTCCCGGGTCGCCTCATGGGCGGCGCTCGAGGCGACAACCCTAGAAAAGCCCCGCCCGATCTCCTCTCCTCGGCCGCCGCCGCCGCGGCCAGTGGCGGCCGTCAAGGCGGTGGGTGAGGGAGGCGCTCCCCCGACGGATCCCCTTCGCGCGGAGGCGGATCGTCACAGGGGTGGTGAGGGTGGTGTGTGGGAGGCGGCGAACCTTGGCGGGAAGGCAGCGACGGCGCGGGAAAGGTGGCTCGGCGGCGCGAGGCAGCATGGAGGGCTGCGGAGGCCCGTCCGGAGTGCTGGCGCGCGGCGTTCGCTCGTCCCCCGTGCTGGCGGCTTGTCCGTTCTTCCATGGCGGCGGAGTGGGGCGATCTGGTGGTGGAGGTGCCGGCGATGGAATTCCGTTGGAAGACCTAGATCGGCTATCCAACCCTAGTTGCCTCGATCCGTTTCCTGGAACCGCCGGCGGTGTGGGAATCGCTGTGTCGGATCTAATAATGGTGGTGGTCCTTGGTTTCCTTCACACGATGACGAAGATCTGCTTGATGTCCGCCGTTGATCTGGTCTAGAGACGGGTTCGGAAGGCTCACGCGAACTTCCATGGGCGATCATGCCGGAGATTGCTGGATCGGAAGGTATTGGTCGTGCATCTTGTTTTTCTAGCCGCTGGTTTTCAGCGGAGCGCTATTGAAGCTCTGTTTGTTCCACCAAGTGCCATTCTTAGTGCCATGGTGAAGTCGATGCGGAGAATGTCGAAAGCGGAATATGAGGGTAGCAATGGTGATTTTGTTATTGTGGCGACGACGATCCGGCTGCGTGATCGGGACTCGTTGCAGCGATCACAGCGGAAAGACAACACAAGGGAGTTCGATCTTATCTTGCGGTGAAAATCAAGGTCCGCCTTAACTGGTTGTGCCTAGCAATGACCTTGTTGAAGACATTGTTTTATGAGCAAGGACTTTCTCCGGTGAAAACCTATGATCTTTGATCGCCAACGACGGCGCTTGGGCATCGTTTCCTTCTTGAAGGCGTTGTTATTAGAGTGGGGACTACGGTGTTGTTCGATGGTGTCACCGTTGTTGCTTTAAGGATTAGTTCTCTGAGCGGATTTTTTTGTAATTCTTCTTTCTTTTTTTTGGGCTGTGTGCATTCGTAGAGCCGCTAGGGCATGCGTTGTTGCAGGCCGGGTGTAATTGGTATCCTGTGATATTAATATATGCTCTTTTCCAAAAAAAATAATAAAAAAATTAGATCAAACACAAAGGCATGTGTGTATCACTAGTAACAAAAAAGGTGAAACATATGTTCTAGTTCGTATACATGTCAACATTTGCATGGAGAAATATACGCGACAATCATTTTGGTAGGTTACGTCATTCACAAGAAAAGTCGAACGACAATGTGTCTATCTTATAGTATTCCTTACGCGGAGCTTTGAATTTGCGATCACCATAGACAAAGCAACTAATATGGTAAATTAATCCAAACAAGTTAGGAAGCTACACCATTACACCTAGGTACAACTTAATTAAGCACTCACATGAAAAATATATTATCTGATTCAAACATTTGTAAGATAGTGAGAGGATAGGCTAAGTAAATAGATCCCCTTCATATATTAATCTTTGGCCATCTTCGTACGCAATTAATGACATTATTATTTTAAAAGGAAGTCTCTTTGCTTGTTATCCCTTAGAAGAGTGCTAATTGAACAATGCAAATGATGTATAAAACATGGCATTGTCGATAACAAAGACAATTAAAAAGGAAAGACATATGGCACATATTAATACTAATATAGATAATAACAAATACATATAATTGTTTTTTCACATGAAACATTATGTAGCACCTAGATAGGAGTACAAAGTTATAAGCCTTTAGTGAGTTGTATTTTATAAACATGCATTCATAGTGTATATAATAAATCTTAAGATATTACCGACACAACTAGATTAAGGCTCGACATGGGTTCACTAGAGGTTAGGTGCTTCGATGGTTTTACTTGGATACCTTGATGCGGTTTATATAGGTTAAGTGGTACATGGGCTCAACATTCATCTCGAGCATCTTAATATGTCCGTACATGGTGCATGTAGGCGCTATGTTACTGGTATTACATGTTTCACACGTGAATTCCATTGGCGATGTCGTGTGATCATGTTTGTATGTGTTCATCTTTGTGTGAAGTCAATAATCCGAGAATAGTGACGGGTGTAAGCTTAATTTTTTCATATAGAGGAATGCACTTCATACTTGTAATTTTCTTTGGTAAACAATCTGATTCTATTGATTAAATTAACAAATTACATCACCTTGAACAAATTGAAATAGAGGCGGAGAACAAAAGACCCATAAGACCTGAAGTTATATCAAGCTTCAATGTCACCGTCATGCTCTAACTTCCACATCCAAAGAATTTTTTAACACCATTTACATTAGCTGGACTAATATATGAAAAGGTTTGAGATCCACGAGACTCTACATCAAGGGTTAAAACCTAAGATCGCTGAATGCAAGACATCCGAACACACCACTTGCAAGGCGCTTGTTGAATCGTTACTTCTTTGTTGTACTACAGACCATGAACACAAATGAGTGCATCACTACAATTGCAAACCTAAACCTACACCACCAAAATTGGGCCAAAGAACCGGTGACAATATCCATGATCGAAGACAACGATCCATGGGATCGGGGCCAAACTATCATGGTCTCTCCTCAGTGATAAAAGCATGGGAAAAAGGCAGAAGTGCTCACTGATGCCTAGGTTATTCATAGTCGTGTTTTTTGTTTTGATTTTTTTGTTTGATTAATTGTGTTGTTTTTAACGAATTTTTATGTTTAATTTACTAGGTTCCTTTAACAAGCTAGGTTAGCGGACCACGAAAGCATTCCTCCAAGCACATGCATTGGTGTGATTGTGTGAAACTGAACTATCAATCAAAAAGAAAAACCTTTTGGGAGTATGTTCTTGCTTAGTCAAGTACTGTTATATGTTGATCCAAATTCTACAAAGTATAGGCCAACTTCTGACGAGTGGAGCGAGGCCCGTCGCCGGTACGGATCGTCGAAGACCTAGGTTTCCACCGATATATAAACCCCTTGTAAGCCGCCGGTTGGGAGAGTTGCATCTGTGAAATCCCCGGCGTTTGTAAACACTCCTCGATATAGTGAAGTTTCATTGGTCGCCCGTGGTTTTTTCCTCTCTTTGTTGGAGAGGTTTTCCACGTTAAATCTGTGTCTCCTTGCTGTGTTTTTCGTTTTCGTTCTTCGTTATCTTCTTGTCGCGATTGTAACAAGTGGTATCAGAGCCCCAGGTTCTAATCTAGGGTTTGCGACATGTCGTCATTGAAGTTCGATCTACCACAGCTGGACTACACCACAAGATTCTCCTTGTGGCAGGTGAAGATGCGGGCGATTCTCACCCAAACTTCTGATCTGGATGAAGCTACCGGATGGATTCGGTGAAAAGGATGCTAAGACCTGGTCCGCTGAAGAGAAGCGGAAGGACCGTAAGGCTTTGTCTTTGATTCAACTTCATCTGTCCAATAATATTTTGCAGGAAGTACTGGAGATGAAATCTGCTGCTGCCCTATGGGTAAAACTGGAAACGATCTGCATGTCAAAGGATCTAACCAGGAAGTACTGGAGATGAAATCTATGGAAGTAAAATATGATGATGAGGATCTAGCCCTATTACTCTTATGCTCGTTGCCTAGTTCTTATACACACTTTCGTGATACAATGTTGTTGAGCCGTGAGAAGATAACCCTTGATGAAGTGCAAGATGCCCTCAAACAGAGGGAAAAGATGAAATCTATGGTGTGCAGATGATGGGCCCTCCAGGCTGAAGCTCGCAGGTTCGGCAGTGACGGCGAGATTTAACAACCATGGCAACCGAGATAAGAGCAAAGACGGCAGAGGTCGCTCAAGTCCAAGGAAAGGACAAGTTCTGCAGGTATTGTAAGAAATCTAATCATGTTATTGATGATTGCTGGAAGCTGCAGAATAAGGAAAAGGAACGGACTTACCAACCGAAGATAAGGATCAAGGCAATGGTAAGGCTTGTTGTTTCGATAGTTCGATGGTGAATGCTTAGCTGTTTTGCTTTGTGCTTCTCGTGATGATGAATGGATACTTGATACCGCATGTTCGTTTCATATTTGCTGTAACAAAGATTGGTTCAGTTCATATGAGTCTGCGGCATCGAGATTTTGTGCGTGTGGGGAATGACAACCCATGCCATATCGTTGGTGTTGGATCTGTTAAGATTAGGACACATGATGGCGTGACACGACGTTGAGTGAGGTGAAGCACATACCAAGCATGGCGTAAATTTGATCTCCCCGAGTACCATGGACGTTGATGGATACAAGTATGCGGTGGGCATCGAGTTACGAAGGTATCAAAGGTTCTCTTATTCACATGATAGGTGATATGAATTCGCTAAATTATATGTTCTTAGAGGTAGCACTTTGCCCGGTATTGCTGCTGTTACTTCTAATAATTTGATGATTGTGGTAAAACACATCTATGGCATATGCGTCTTGGGCATATGAGCGAACAAGGCATGAGAGTTGGTCAAGAGAGAGCTGATTGATGGTTGCAACTTGAGTAAGTTTGAGTTCAGAGCACCGCATCTTTGGTAAGCATAAAGAGTTAAATTCAATGCTTCCGTTCATACCACCAAAGGCATATTAGATTATGTGCATGCTGATGTATGGGGTCCGTCCCGTAAGACTTCTATTGGTGGTGCTAATTATATGCTTACTATTATTGATGATTACTCAAGAAAGGTGTGGCCTTATTTTCTAAAGCATAAATCTGATGTTTTTGATGCTTTTAAGAAGTGGAAAGTTATGGTTGAAAAAGCAATGAGAAGAAGGTAAAGGTACTACGTCTTGACAATGGTATGGAATTTGTTCTAATGAGTTTGAGGAGTTTTGCAAGAACGATGGCATGATCGGACATCACACCATCCCATATACTCCTCAGAGAATGGCGTGTAACGCATGAAGAACCATCATCTCGAGGGCTCGTTGTATGTTGTCTAATGCGGTATGCATAGGCGTTTACGGGCTGAAGCGACACAACAGCGTGTTACCTCATCAACAGGTCACCTTCTATTCCACTTGAGAAGAAAACTCCTATTGAGGTATGGTCGTTCACTGCCGATTATTCACGATTGAGAGTTTTGGTTGCACTTTATGCCCATGTTGATAATGGAAAGTTAGAGCCTAGAGCTGTCAAGTGCATATTCCTTGGTTATGGTTCAGAGTTAAGGCATATAAACTATGGAACCACGAAACAAAAAGGATTTTGTTGAGTAGGAACGTTGTTTTCAATGAATCCGTTATGTATCATGACAGCTTGCCATCGCATCCCTCTCTCTGCTATTGGAGAGGAGGAGTTGTGCGGTGGAGCACCCGTAAAAACTTGATAATAATGTCATGTTGATGATACTCATGAGGAAAATATTGATGATGATGTTGTTCAGACTCACTCATTGTTTGCAGCAGCCACGTGAATCTATTGCTGCCGATAGACCAAGACGTAACATAGTTCCACCTCGTTTAATTGAAGAGTGTAATCTTGTACATTATGCTTTGAGTTGTCTTTGAGCAGGTGGAGAACGATTCAACTGCTACATATAATGAAGCCATTGCATCCGTTGATCGCGAGAAGTGGGTATCTGCTATGCAAGAAGAGATGCAATCGCTTGAGAAAATGGCACATGGGATGTTGTGCGCTTGCCTAAACAAAAGAAGGCGGTCCATTGCAAGTGGATCTTCAAGAAAAGGAAGGTCTATCTTCCAAAGAGCCTTCAAGGTACAAGGCAAGGTTAGTAAAAAGGGTTCAGCCAGATTCGGTATTGATTACAATGATGTGTTCTCCCATTGTGAAGCATAGTTCCATTCGTACTTTCTTTAGTATTGTGGCTATGCGTGATCTTGAGCTTGAGCGATTAGATGTCAAGACTGCTTTCTCGCATGGAGAGCTTGATGAGGAAATATACATGGACCAACCAAGGGTTCATAGTGCACAGTAAAGAGGATTTTGTGTGCAAATTAAAGAAGTCTCTTTATGGCTTAAAGCAATCTCCAAGACAAGGTATAAAAGGTTTGATTCATTTATGATCTCACATGGTTTTGAGAGGTCTAAATATGATAGTTGTGTTTATATCAAGTTTGTTGATGGGTCACCTATATACTTGCTGCTATATGTTGATGATATGTTAATTGCTGCCAAGGGCATGAAAGAAATCACTACTTTGAAGGCACACCTAAGTAGTGAGTTTGAGATGAAGGATCTTGGTGCTGCTAAGAAGATCTTAGGTATGGAAATTACCCGAGATAGAAAATCTGGTTTGTTATTTCTTAGTCAGCAAAGTTACATTAAGAAAGTTCTTCATCGTTTTAATATGGATGGTGCCAACTCAGTTAGTACTCCTATTGCTCCTCACTTTAAATTGTCAGTTTCTCAATGTCCTACTACTGATGAAGAGTTTGAGTACATGTCAAAGGTGCCGTATTCTAGTGCTGTTGGTTCTTTGATGTATGCCATGGTTTGTTCTCGTCCTGATTTATCATATGCTATGAGTTTGATAAGTAGATACATGGCTAATCCTGGTAAAGAACATTGGAAGGCTGTTCAGTGGGTTTTCAGGTACCTTCTTGGCACTTCCAATGCTTGTTTGAAGTTTGGCAGGACCGGTGAGGGACCTGCTATTATGTGGATTCAGATTTTGCTGCCGATTTGGATAAGAGAAGATCCCTCACAGGTTATGTGTTTAATGTTGGAGGTTGTGCTGTTAGCTGGAAGGCTACATTACAGGCTGTTGTTGCACAATCTTCTACTAAAGCTGAATACATGGCTATTGCTGAAGCTTGCAAAGAATCTGTTTGGTTGAAAGGTTTGTTTGCTGAGCTTTGTGGAGATGATTCTTGCATTAATTTGTTTTGTGACAGTCAAAGTGCCATATACCTTACAAAAGATCAGATGTTCCATGAGAGAACTAAGCACATTGATGTCAAGTACCATTTTGTTAGAGACATTGTTGCTCAAGGTAAATTAAAGGTATGCAAGATCAGCACTCATGATAATCCTGCTGATATGATGACTAAACCTGTTTACATTGCTAAGTTTGAGCTTTGCTCGAACTTAGTTGGTTTAACTGATTAGCCCAAGTGGCTATTACGCGAAAGTATTTGCTTTGTTTGTTCAGGGAGATGGTTGCTGTTGATGCTACAAGGAGGAATTTGTCTCAAGGTGGAGTTTGTTATATGTTGATCCAAATTCTACAAAGTATAGGCCAACTTCTGACGAGTGGAGCGAGGACCTAGGTTTCCACCGATATATAAACCCCTTGTAAGCCGCCGGTTGGGAGAGTTGCATCTGTGAAATCCCCGGCGTTTGTAAACACTCCTCGATATAGTGAAGTTTCGCTGGCTGGCGCCCGTGGTTTTTTCCTCTCTTTGTTGGAGAGGTTTTCCACGTTAAATCTGTGTCTCCTTGCTGTGTTTTTCGTTTTCGTTCTTCGTTATCTTCTTGTCGCGATTGTAACAAGTACTCCCTCCGTTTCAAAATATAAGATGTTTTAGGTTTGTGAAGAAAATGAATCTAGACTTCTTTTAGTGTATAGATTCACTCCAAAGTTGAGTGAATATTAAAATAAGTCTATATACATTTGCTTCACAAAACTAAAACATCTTATATTTTGAAACGGAGGGAGTACATGTCAGTGCGCCAGCTTATTCATCGATACCTTTGCACGGTAGCACTTTTTTCAAAGGGTCGGAGGACAAGGACGAAGAGAAAAACCCAACGGCACAGTCCACCCACTGTCACGGATCCAAGTCGATCATACGTGGCCATCATTACTTTAAAAAGTCCAGCCACTTGAATGTTGCCTCGTGTTACATTTAACATCGACCGATCGATGTTGTCACTCGGACCTCTCGCGGTTGCTTCGCAATATATATTGCTTTCGTTACTTAAGTACGTACGTGTACATGCATGGCGTTTTGTTGGCGTAAGATGCATGGAAGCTTCCTCGCTTGAATCTAGTCCAGCAGCTATGATCCAAGAAAAACCGAAGGTTAATCAATCAAATATTATAAGTACCTGTACTCGGTATCCTAATTAGTTTGTGGCAGTGGTAGTTTAGTATGCATATTCCCAGCAATTTGCCGGTTTGCCAGTCGTTTTCGAATTACTCTCGTTTTAAAATATAAGATGTTTAGGTTTGTGAAGAAGATGAATTTAGACTTGTTTTAGTATGTGTTCATTCATCCTGAATGAACCTACATACTAAAATAAGTCTAGATTCATCTTCTTCACAAACCTAAAACATCTTATATTTTAAAACGAGGGAGTATATTTCTTTGGAAAAGGTCTTGCAATCTGTGGATGTTTCTGTTGAAAGTACACTACATGCTTCTGGTTTAATGATTAATTTGGTAGGTAGGTATCAAAGAGGGTTGGCTATATTGTCGTAGTGCTGCCCATCCCTGGTTTGCAGTACTGTGGCAAAAGAAAGTGATCGAACACACACTGATTTCTTTTTAAAAAGAAGAGGAGAGCAATGTATATACGCAGAGCTGTACTAGCTGCCAAGCAAAATGCAAAAAAATAATGGGAAGTGACTAGGATTGGTGATTGGGCATGATATGGGAAGATGCGACTGTCAGTAAAACTTAGGCCGATTTGAACATTTTCTGTTGGAATGCACTATGCCAGAGCACGCATCTTATTTATTTATCTGCCCTAAAAGTGATTAAGGAACTGATTATTAATTCTGCAGGAACAGTCCGGCACCTGATCGATCGTGGGTCTAGCTTGCAAAATCTATCCGTCAGATGTGTGCGATCTTTTTGTTTCGGCCTGTAGGATAAATCCAACGAGTTGATTTTCTTGATCCAGCTAATAGCACATAGATTTCGGTTCTTGCTTGCTAGCTGTATAGTAGATCGTTTAACTAGCTGGATACGAAACAAGTACATGACAAGAAATCTAGGCATAAATTTCTCCAGGACGGCACTAAGTGATGTGTCACGAGCGAGAGTGTTTGCTTAATAAACTCTGGCTCTAGATTGTGGTATCTAGCGCCATGTTTTGGTCTTTTGTTCCATACGCGCGCTTTGGCTAAATAATTATTGACATGATCAGGGTCGATTTGATTTGGTTCCAGCTAGCACATCACATCTCGATTGATTCCTGCTGCAACATGGGCCGGCTGATAGCACACTAGCTTCGATCACGTACTTTAATTTTTGGCACCTTTTCTGATGCAACCGTGGACACAGTGATATTGTGACAATGCTAATTGATCGTCAGTATATATGCGTGGAGACAAAGCTGCCTCACTGCCCCAACCGCCCAACTGATTCTTAACACCTTTTAGTCTGGTTCAAATCTATATAAAGTGTAATGTGACGCCTCTATAAGAAAAGACACCCGAAAGTTGTCCATGATCTGATTGCAGAATTCTTTGTAGTATTGCAGTATTTTCAATTTCCATACGCCCAAAACTGCTCTTAATTTTCTCAAAAAAAAGGCGGGCAGCAACTTTTGGCCCGGCCGGCTTCGGAAAGAGAGGGAGTCAAATCTCTGCAGCACGCGCTGCATAATTGGAAACAAATCTGCATTATTGTTCGATCATGCAGCTATGCATGCACACTACATCTAGCGACTGAGTGCCTAGCATTATTTTGTCTTCAATGACTATTATATATACATATGTGCTAGATCGAACTACAATGTATCTTGCCTTTTTGTTTCCTTTTCCTCTTCCTTCTAGATGACAATGGCTTTTGGTTTACTCTGGCAATCTTCAATTTGGATCCACTTTTGGCCCGATTGTGATCAAATCTTGTGATTAGGGTTCTTTATATCTGATCTCTATGTAGAGCCAACATAGCTATTGGTTCCCAAATCCTCAGTCTAGGTGACTTCTTTGAGAAGCTAAATTTCTTTTGATGGAATGGAACTATGTGTCAAATGTGGGACTTTTGCAAGTGGCTGCAGAACAAAATCCTCATAGTCTAGGTGACTTCTTTGAGAAGCTAAATTTCTTTCGAAGGAATAATGTGTAATGTGGGACTCTTGCAAGTGTCCGCAAAACTAAATCACGGTTGCAAGTTTTAAAAGGTGGTAAAAAGTCTCACTAGCTAGCTAAATACTCATTAGTTGACCACGTTATGGTGACCGGACGACACTTCAAACAAGGGCATGCTAGAGGGCTTGCGCAGTGTCCGAGTGATGTTAGTAGCCCTGTCACAATATGATACAATATTCTTATTGATAATACGAGAAATCAAGATACACATTTTTTTCTTGGGTTGTTGAAATGCGGAAATAAATCCAGTAATCTCACTAGTCTTCTTCAAAACACTATGGCTCGCAAGCCACAAACGGAAGAGAAATTTTGCATGTATTAACTATCAAGAATGTGGAGAAGGCGCTTTTGGGGCACGACTCAATGGCAAAGGTCCTCTTAAGCTTTATGCGCCTAGTATTTTCAAGATCGTTCCAAGAAGCTTAGTATGGTCCAACAAGTTTCACATGATAACAATTGGATATGGGCTTTGCTTCGCTTACAGACTGTTATCGCCGTATTTTGGCCAAAGACGGAGATGGGCCATGATCAAGATGGGCTTGGAAGATACGTATATTCAACGTGTTGTTGGATCGGCCTAGTGTGTGGATTTGGGCTAAATTGCCCGTGTATCTTGTATCATAGTAGGTTTCGTATTTGTTTAGGTTCCGTTTATGTTTAGGTAAAGATAGAGTTGTAGAGTTATTCCAAAAGTAGAGAGTCTCCGGACTATAAATATGTACCTAAGGTTATCGAAACAAGAGGACAACCACGTTCACAACAAACACAATCTCGGCGCATCGCCACCCCTTGTTTCTAGGGTTTCTTTCGGGTAAGTGCTGCCTAGATCGCATCTTGCGATCTAGGCAGTATCTATATGTTACCTGGTTTTACTCGTCTTGAGCGTTGTTGATGGCGAGTAATACCATTATCATAGATTGTTTGAGGCTAGCATCGGTGCTTTTCATTATTATTGTCGAAGTTATGCTACCTCTAGTTATCTCGCTACCCTTGCACCTTTTCCCAAAGTGTAAGGGTAGCATCTTGCTTGATCTTTATTTAGTCGATTCGATCTGTTATAGTTGTGCCTTGTTCACCAAGGTTTAGTTTAATATCTACGTAATCAGGCCTTACAAACGGGTTGAACGATCCAGTAGTACATAGGGACGTGGCTTATTCGTTCTAGAGAAGTTGTTCCGGTAATTGACTTTACGTTGGTTATTAGGCCTCCTCTAGGGTTAATATTCTTCATCTTTTGTACGTACCAGGCTCAATTACGTGTAGGACGTTCCAGTTACGTGGTGAAAACATTAAACTGTCGTAGATCGATTTAACTTGTAGTGATCAAGCAAAACCCCATGTTATCGTGAATCTAATGCAGAACCATGGGGCAATCGGCTCTAGGAGCCGATTTACAGGGAAACCTGGGAGCCGGTCACGGCTCGAATTTTACGTATACTTGTTTACCATGCAGGAAATCAATCGGAGCAATCCTTCACCTTCCTGACCAGGTATAGGTCAGGTGGCACGCCCTCGAACCAAGCCAGGACGTGTGCCGGAGTTTTTGCGGGCCGTCGCCCGAGGGACCAGGGCCCACCAGCAGTCCTGGGAGCCTCCCGGCTCTCCGTGTTGCCCGTCGCTGCTCGCCGGTGGGTTTTGGTAGGCAACACATTCTGGCACGCCCGGTGGGACCTTCAACAACGTCTACATCAACATCCGACGCTGCGATGGAGAACAGACCAGTCACTTACGACGATCTACCTGACGAGCACAAGGCCAAGTATGACGAGATCAAGGCTCTCTTCGAAGAAGACCTCATCAGCTCTTTTGAGAGGACCCGTAAGCATGGCATCAAGTGGAGGGGGTTCTCCCGAGGGTGCCCTCGATGAGGTAGATCTATCTGCCTTCGAGGAGCGCACCGAGCTCTCGACGTGAAGTCAACTACATGGTGGCTCATTCTGCCGCCATTCGAGAGCCCGTGAACGCTGAGCGGATCGCGGTTCGCGTAGTTCAGAGATCATGAAACATCAGATTCTCCGACGGGCCTACTCTGGGACTCACCAGGAGAAAGACCGCTCAGACCAGGCCACAAATGCCATTCACACTTGCAGCCCGAGCCGCCAGGGCAGCGGCTTATGTCGTCTACAAAGTGGAGGCGACCACGATTGCCAATTCCTGTTTGAGCCACCTAAGGAAATCCCACACGGTATATGCGCCTCGTGGACTGCAATAACTTGACACGCACCAAGCAGATTGCAACCGCAGGAGTCTCTGGCGGGAGTTCTGGGCAGATCTTGAGGGCAGGCACAGTCCGGAGCATATGTCCAGGATGGACGCCGACAAACAGGCGTGGCTAGCCAAGTATGCCATGGAACAAGTCATGAGAATCTAGCCCTACAGCTCAAGCGATGGAGCAAATCGGTACCATCCTGAGGGACGGTTCGCCGTCAAGAGAAGGACAATCGGCTATTCAAAGCCGTACCCAACGAAGTTTGATCTGATTCGCTGCCACCCAAGTATAAGCTCCCCGAGTTCTCAAGATTCAGGGTCGAAGGGTCAAGCTCGATCGAGCACAAGCCGATACCGCCCAACTAGGCATGATTTCGCATCGGATCGATGCGCGTAAGATTTTTTTGCAATCTCGACAGACCAGCCTTTGGGTGGTACACCTCACCGCACGATTCAATTCATACCGAAGCAATCGGAAGAGCAGTTCCACATCGATACCATTCAGAGGCTACCGAGGCTGGCATTGCGCACTGGCGCGGTCTGGAGAAATCGAGCCGAATACATCCAGGTACCAGACCGTCAAGAACCGATGTTACTCGGCTCGTTAAGCGAGAAGGAAGCGGTCGAACTGGCGGTGTTGGGTCTCTCAGCACCCATCAAGGATCTGGCTTTCAAGTGGAGTACAACTCATTGGCGCACATGGCCCGGAAGCGGCGATGTATGAACAGCGCCACCACGAGTTGTACCAAGACAAATTCAAACGTCCGATAGGCCTGGTCGTCAGAAGAAGGTGATCTGCGCAAGACCGGGAGGTGGCCGTGGTGAATGGGCTCGGGCAGATCTCGTGGCCGCAAATGGGTGAAACAGAAGGGCCTGCGAAAGGGTTCGACTTGATGTGAGCAAAGCCGAGCAGATATTCGATTTGTCTCTTTGAAGGAGAAGCGGTGAGGTTACCCGGCCACAAAATCCCTACGGCTTAGGAAATGAGCGGGAGGCCGTCGCAAGTGGCATCACTGTTCACCCATACCACCAATGAGTGCAAAGAGCTACCAAATCCAAATGGCAATAGAACAAGGCCGTCGATCCTCGGGCGTTCGCCATGAAAGTGGACACGAACCCCTTTCCGGCGTCAACATGGTAGAACTCGATGCGCTCATGGCGTCACCGGATTTCTCGTTCGGCGTTAATATGGCGGTCGGTACCACCATGACACGTACAAGGAGGAAGGTGGTCGCTCTCGGGGCAAGGAAAGAAAGAAGGCTAGTCCATGCGACCGCCCAGCCACAATGACAAAGCGTACTTAACAGAGGAACAAGTGAGGAGAGTGCGATATCGAAGCCACATTCCACGCATCTCCTTAACAAGTATGAGCGCCAAGATGACCAACGTCGCGGCGCTGACGAGACGAAAGATATGAGCACCTTGCTGGGGACCGTCGAAGAAAAGGAAGGTGCGACAAACATTGGGATTGTCCTTTCTTCAAGTCTGCTGGGGCGAGGATGAGCCGATTGCCTCTGATGACAACTGCCGGAATGCGGTCGCGAAGGAAGACACGAGGCCGATGTCGTGTTCAAACGTCTAGGCCCTCTTCCACCCCAGAGTCACAGGAGTCCGCTCGGCGAAGACCTCGAGAAGCCAAAGAATGACAAAGGCGAAGACAGGTATCACCGTCAAGGTGGTGTCCACGGACTCGACACACCCGAGCGTAGAGTGCAGCGGCTGCGCAACTTGGAGGAAGGCAAGCGCAGATTCCACCCTTTGAAGAAATCACGGCCTGATCCGGCCGTCAAAGTGAGGCAGACTTTGGAACCGGAAGATCGCCCGACAAGCCACGAATGCCGACCCAAACCAGCAAAAGCCGATGCCGGACACATCGGCACAAACATGGTGTTCGTACCGCCGTAATTCTGCGCCAAGAACCAATGAGCTACCAAGTACAGTTTGATTGCGGTCCACGGCGGTTATCTTTGAGAAGCCACGTGAGAAGGGTTATAAACATCGAAAGCCTGCCTGCGGGTTACATCAATGGGCAACCTGTCAAGAAGATGTTGGTGGACACCGCGGCGATCAATATCATGCCATACTCCATGCTACGACGTTTGGGACGCTCACCGCAGATCCGATCAAAACCAACGTCACGTTAAGCGACTTCAGCGGTCGACTTGAAATGCAAGGCGTCTTGAGCGTAGACCGACCGTAAGGAAAGACCATCCCACGTCATTCTTCGTCGTGGACAGAAAAGCACTTACACCGTCTTACTAGGAAGGATTGGATTCACGCTAATTGCTGCATCCGTCCACAATGCACCGGCACGATCCGGTGGGATGGAGATGAAGTGGAGGTCATCCACGGATGATTCTATCGAGATCTCCATAGCTGGCATGAGCGCCCGGGAAGCGAAGACCAAGAGCCGATCTCTGGAATCAATCTAGGCGGCTGCGGCGTATTGAAGCTACAAAAACGGGTGAGGCTGGTCTTATCCACGGCCTTACAGAGTAGAAAAGCCCACGATCATCCAGGTAATGCGCCGATCCTGCGATCGCCACAAAAATAAAAGCGATCATCGACAAGCAGCTCATGTAGTCGCGGAGAGATGCTCGCCATTGTAAAACAATAAGGTGTAAACCGTCCTCGACTAATGCAAAAAGGGGCCGATTCAAGCAATCGCCCAAATTATTTTTGTTATCCTCACCTACCGCTTGCCCTGTGTTTAGCATCGATTTGACAGTGTGACGGAAGTCTGGGTTCACATCCGATGAGCTAGAAGAGATCGACATTGGTCACGGGGATAAGCCACGACCAACATTTATCGCCAGAAAGTTAGATCCGAATCTGCGGGGCCCGATGATAGCCCTGTTGAAACAATATCCAGACTGCTTCGCCTGGGACTACACAGATATGCCTGGGTTAGACAGGAGCATCATCGAGCATCGACTCATCAAAAAGTATTTCGCCATTTCAGCCGAGCACGGATGAAGGCGAAATTCAGAAGAGGTCAAGAAGGAGGTCGAAAATGTTGAGCCAAGTTGATCAGGCCATGCAGGTATGCTGAGTGGATTTCTAGTATCGTACCTGTAGAGAAGAAGGATGGCCGATGGCGTGTTGCCATAGATTTTCGGGATCTCAACATAGCTACCCCAAAGGATGAGTATCCGATGCCGGTGGCAGAAACATTAATCAATGCAGCATTTGGTCATAAGATTTTGAGCTTCATGGACGGCAATGCCGGTTACAACCAGATCTTCATGGCTCCGGACATACACAAGACTGCATTGAGTCCCTGGTCGTGGGTTATTTGAATATGTAGTCATGACGTTTGATCGAACAATGCGGCGCCACGCACAAAGGGCCATGAATTATATTTTTCATGATCTGATCGGCAAACCGGTGGAGATTTACATCGACGACGTGGTGGTCAAGTCTGCTTCAAGACGACACAGGCGATCTGCAGCGTCTGGACCGAACAAGAAAATTCGACTCGGATGAATCCAAAGAAGTGTGCCTTCGGGTCACGGCGGTCAGTTCTTGGGTTTTTGGTCCATGAACGCGAATTGAAATCGGCCTGAAAAGTCGGAGGCGGTCACGAACAATGAAGCCACCCACCACGAAGAAAGAACTGCAGTCCCTCATCGGCAAGATCAACTTCGTCAGAAGATTCATCTCTAATCTGTCAGGAAGGATAGAGCCGTTCACGGGACTAGTAAAAATCAAATCTGACGAGGAATTCCGCTGGGGGGCAGAACAACAACGTGCCTTCGACGAGATCAAAGATTATTTGACGAAGCCGCCAGTGTTAGTTCCACCGCAGCCTGACAAGCCGTTCTACATTTACTTATCGAGTCGACACGCCCATCGCCTCGGTGGTGGTGCAAATTTATGATGGGCTGGGCGAGTCGTCTTTTACATAAGCGAAGGATCTTGGGCCGCAGATACCGTACCACGATATCGATAAGTTGTGCCTCGCTTTTTTACCGCACCAAGCGCCATATCTTCTTTGTCGCAGATTGTCATCATATGCAAGTCGACGTCATAAAGCACATCTTTGGCTCCTATGTTGAAAGGCCGATTGGGCAAATGGATGTTTGCATTATCGGAGTTTGACATCCGGTACCAACCCGCAAAAGCGGTTAAGGGACAAGCGTTGGCGATCTTATCGCCGAAAGAATCAACACTAATATAGCGACCGCAGATCCGGCGTGGGCTATGTTTTTCGATGGATCGATGCGTGACGATGGGGCGGCATCGGCATGCTACTCGTGTCGCCCGGGGCAACATTCTCTTTCTCCATCAGGTTATTCGCACTCGCACCAACAACGTCGCGAGTATGAGGCGTCGCAAGGGATGGAGTTGCTCATCGGGCTGGAGCGGTGGAAATTTTGGGGACTCAAGTTGGTGATCTCGACTCACGGAGGACTACAAGTGCGAGAGCGAGTCCCTCTTCCCATTATGGCTGCATCGCCGCGGTGATGGCGCAATTCCGGTACATAAACTTCACTTGGATCCCACGATCACGAATACCGAGGCGAACGATCTTGCGCAGATGGCTTGAGGCTACAAGGCTGCGGAAGGAGCCGATGTTCGTGCAGTTCACAAGCAGACGATCGAGAGCCGATATCTTCAATTACTTGAAGGATCCGGCTCGGGGCACCTAAGCGGATAAGATACAAGGCCATGAAATGCGTTGATTGGCGATGACATGTTCTCAGGACTGGAAGGACTATTGCTCAAATGCGGGACAGAGGCCAATCGGCCTACACGAGGTACACGAAGGCACCTGTGGAACTCACCAATCAGCTCATAAGATGAAATGGTTGATCAGGCGATCAGGATTTTATTGGCCCACCATGCTTGAGGACTGTTTCAAGTACTACAAAGGGTGTCAGGCATGTCAGAAATTCGGGAAAATTCAGATGGTACCCGCATCAGCAATGAACCCCATCATCAAGCCTTGGCCATTCCGAGGTTGGGGCATGGACATGATCGGCAAAATCAATCCCCCATCAAGCAAAGGCCACATGTGGATTTTGGCCATCACTGATTATTTCACTAAATGGGTGGAGGCTGTCCCGATGAAATCAGTAAACTCGAAGGATGTTATCAATTTTGTGAAAGAACATGTCATCCATAGATTCGGGATTCCCCAAACTATCACGACCGATGGAGGTTCGGTCTTCATTTCTCAAGAGTTTAGAAAGTTTTGCGAGGACACGGGGATCAAGCTGATCAGGTCATCTCCATACTATGCTCAGCGAATGGGCAAGGGAAGGCGTCAACGAGCCTCATCAAGCTAATCAAGAGAAAAATCGATGAGCACCCTAGGTGCTGGCACGAGGTTTTGTCAGAGGCATTGTGGGCTTATCGCATGTCATGCCATGGGGCGATTAAAACCTCGCCGTACCATCTAGTATATGGACAAGAAGCCGTATTGCCTTTCGAAATTACGGCTGGGTCGAGACGGGTCACTTTTCAGGACGATCTAACAACTGAAGAATATACAACCCTGATGAGTGACAGTGTGGAGGACTTAACCGAGCTCAGGTTGTGGTCACTGGAGAAAATCAAAGAGAACAAGGCCAAAGTAGCTCGTTCATACAACAAGAAAGTGAAGCCAAAGGAGTTCCACGTTGGTGATCTGGTATGGGAAGCCGTGTTGCCCTTGGGGACTAAGGATGCAGCATATGGTAAATGGTCTCCAAATTGGCATGGACCGTACAGGGTCGATCAAGTTTTAAGAGGAAACGCATACATGCTCGAGCAGCTGGATGGCGTAAAGTTCCCAGTAGCGGTCAACGGTCAACATCTCAAGAAATATTTCCCAAGCATGTGGGATGTTGGACACTAAAGCTTGAGGGGCCGATACATGAAATCGGCTAAGTAAAGCACGTGAGACGATGGACAGTAAAAATGTGGGGGCCGATTATGAAAATCGGCCGAATAAAAGCAAAAATACATAGCCGATGCACGGTCATCGACTCTGGAGGTTCACACATGTTACAAACAGATGCTAGGAAATGCTTCGAAGGCATGGAGGGTGTCAGCACGGACACGATCCACCTCAGCGATCTCAGCTTCGTGGCTTGTCGCTGGTTGTTTGTTCAGGGCACGTTTTCCGATGGGCAATTGGAGGTTTGGGTCGTCCGTTTTGAAAAAGGTTGCAGGTTACCATTGGAACCAAGAAGTGGCCGTATTAATGGGCCTAAAGATGCGACCAAGTTTTGACCCTGTCAACGTTTTTGGGGAGAAGCCGATGGGTAGTCATCGGCTCTTTGCGATTTGACTTGTCTGACTGTATGCGTGCAGTATGTTGAAAGCCGATACAGTGTCATCGACTTCTGGAGCGTCGACCTATTTCGGCTATCGGCAAAATTGAAGCGAAGAGGAACAATATTTGGGAAGCGGATTCTCATTCATTCGAAGATGATTGCTTACAAAAGGATGATTGATTACAAAAGGAAGCCTACTACTACTGTTGCTGCTACTAATTCCTAATCTAAAGGGCGAGATCGCCATGCTGTCGCCGCCGTCTTCTTGTCTTGGTAGCTGCTGCGGCGTCGTCACTTCTTCTTCTTGAAGAAGAGCCAGCGGGGCCTCCTCATCCTCGTCGTCATCTTGATTGTCTTATTTGGACCCGGCGGAAGCGCTCGTCAGGGTACTCGTCGGAGGAGGTTTCCTCCTCCGATTCCTCCTCCTCGTCGGAGGACTCGACGCCGTCCCAAGACCAAGCGTCATCGCTGCTCTTCGCCTCCAGTTCCCCGTCAACGAGGAACTGTAGGCTCTCCTCGCCATCGGTCATGGACGCGTCGTCCTCCGACCAGACAGCGAAGTCCCAACCCCTCTCGTCCCACCATTGTGGGGCGAGAGGTGTTATCTGCCGCCATCGCGGTGTTCAGCGTCGGCTCTCGGTCGCTCATCGAGTTGGAGGCGTGGGAAGACACACCGGAGGAAGCAGAGGAGGCCATGGCAAGAAAGAGGGTTTTTTCGGCGGAGGAAGAAGGGTTTTCTGGCAACTGGAGGAAGATGGGGACTGCGAACTGTTCAGGCGGATTTAAATAAGGGGAATAGTGGAGAGACGGTTCAATGCCATAGCGGTTTCCCAGATTGCACTGCCAAAATCGTCAAATCATGCACTGCGCAGGAGTTGAGAAGACAGGGCATCATGATGAAGGGGTAGCGTGACGATTCTGTTCTGCCACGCATTCTGTCGACGCGCAGCCCGATAAAAAAAAAAGAGGAGAAGAAGAAAAAAAACACACAGAGTGGTTTTGGAATTATCATTGCCAAAACCAGGGGGGCATGTGTTATCGCCGTATTTTGGCCAAAGACGGAGATGGGCCGTGATCAAGATGGGCTTGGAAGATACGTATATTCAACGTGTTGTTGGATCGGCCTAGTGTGTGGATTTGGGCTAAATTGCCCGTGTATCTTGTATCATAGTAGGTTTCGTATTTGTTTAGGTTCCGTTTATGTTTAGGTAAAGATAGAGTTGTAGAGTTATTCCAAAAGTAGAGAGTCTCCGGACTATAAATATGTACCTAAGGTTATCGAAAGAAGAGGACAACCACGTTCACAACAAACACAATCTCGGCGCATCGCCACCCCTTGTTTCTAGGGTTTCTTTCGGGTAAGTGCCATGCTGCCTAGATCGCATCTTGCGATCTAGGCAGTATCTACTTATGCGTTACCTGGTTTTACTCGTACTGAAGCGTTGTTGATGGCGAGTAATACCATTATCATAGATTGTTTGAGGCTAGCATCGGTGCTTTTCATTATTATTGTCGAAGTTATGCTACCTCTAGTTATCTCGCTACCCTTGCACCTTTTCCCAAAGTGTAAGGGTAGCATCTTGCTTGATCTTTATTTAGTCGATTCGATCTGTTATAGTTGTGCCTTATTCACCAAGGTTTAGTTTAATATCTATCGTAATCAGGCCTTACAAACGAGTTGAACGATCCAGTAGTACATAGGGACGTGGCTTATTCGTTCTAGAGAAGTTGTTCCGGTAATTGACTTTACGTTGGTTATTAGGCCTCCTCTAGGGTTAATATTCTTCATCTTTTGTACGTACCAGGCTCAATTACGCGTAGGACGTTCCAGTTACGTGGTGAAAACATTAAACTGTCGTAGATCGATTTAACTTGTAATGATCAAGCAAAACCCCATGTTATCGTGAATCTAATGCAGAACCATGGGGCAATCGGCTCTAGGAGCCGATTTACTGAAACACAGGAGCCGGTCACGGCTCGAATTTTACGTATACTTGTTTACCATGCAGGAAATCAATCGGAGCAATCCTTCACCTTCCTGACCAGGTATAGGTCAGGTGGCACGCCCTCGAACCAAGCCAGGACGTGTGCCGGAGTTTTTGCGGGCCGTCGCCCGAGGGACCAGGGCCCACCAGCAGTCCTGGGAGCCTCCCGGCTCTCCGTGTTGCCCGTCGCTGCTCGCCGGTGGGTTTTGGTAGGCAACACACACCTCTGCGCAACTGTGTGAGTTTTTCAACATGTGGACCCTGATGTCCCAAATCCTCCTGGCTATGCACCACAAACTGATCATCTCGTGGAAGTGGGCATGAAGTGGAGTGTATTAATGAGTGTATGCTTATGTGGCTCAGTTTTAAAGGTCCCCACCCGGAGTTCGTGACGATGAAAATCAGGTCGACGACGCTCTGAGTGCAAACTTTTCTCATTAATGGTGTTTCGATGGAGAATTCTCAACACCAACATACTTGCTATTCGTGGATGGTTGCACGATCAATATGCCAGGTATTCTCATGAGCCCATGAAATCATCACCCACCAATGCACGTATGCCCCTTCTCCATTGCTATATGGAATCATGTGCAAACATGGACAAGCGAGACAATGCAGTACAACTTCGCAGATGTCTCCCCCGATTGAGTATCTGTGTGGTGGACATAATGGTAACATCGCAACAGAAAGAGATGAAGCGGTGTCACGGTAGAAGTCTTATGTACACATATTATAAAACACCTCGTAGTAACGAACGGTCACTTTTCACCCCCAATGCCCATCCAGAGGTGGTTGCACTTTCTTTTATGATATAAGATACACAGATATCCAAATGCATGCACCATTCTCAGAAACCCGCAAGAGTGTTGCCTTTTCAATTCCAAATGTACGAGGGGTGAGTTTTTTAAGGAAACTGTCTAAAACCTTGTGCGAGGGGTGAGGTTTTTAAGGGAACGGTCTAAAATCTAGAGCGAACATATCTTTCTTCATTCATGTTTTTTTTTTAGATTATCTTTCTCCATTCATGTAATTGAAAAGGAAGCACTCTTGCGGTTTCTGGAAAAAGAGATGGTGCATGCGTCTAGATATTTGTAATTTGTGTACCTGATGCAATACAAAGGTTGGCCGATCAAAATGTCAACATTAAAGCACCAGTGCATGGTGGGTGCATGCACACTCACGCTGTACCTGGCAAGTGCAGTGGCAGCAAAGCTAAATATTCTCAATTTCGTATCCTTTTAGATGGGCAGAGAATTGGAGAGGTCACTACCGCGCGAGACACGAATCTTGTGGCGAGCATGCACAAGAACAACAACTATATACGTAGTGCTCACGTTCCAACAAAGTGTGGCATGGGTGTACCTAAAGCGGTCGACTTGTTTTGTCAGTTGGAACCATCAAATTGCGTATGGCAAAAAAGTAGACGGTGCTCCTCCCCTGAGACCTCTCCTTGAGAGTCGACCCCCGCCAGCCGCGGTCGCCCCTCTCCTCCCTTCTCTCTGGTGGCCACGGTGGCCGGCGAGGAGATGGAGTAGGTGGTAGACTTCTTCTTCCCTTAGTAGTAGTAGTAGTTTTAGTTCTTGAGTTTGTGGCTTGTCCCCATGTGGCGTCTGGGAGTAGTTCGTCGAAGCTCCATGGCTGGTTTCAGCGTGACCTAGAGCTTGCTCCGCTTGCGGCGGCGCCCTCGTGGCAAGGTTTGTCGCTGGCAGGCGAGGAAGCTTTAGAGATCTCCGTCAATAAAGCCATTTTGCGGAGCTCTGCCGTGCCTGTGGTCGTGCACACCGCGGGCCGGCCGTTCCTGGCCTTCTCTCTGGAGCTTCCTCGGCGGAAGAAGAAGAAGAAGGCATCTGGTGCGGGCTCCTCCAATAAGTGCGTCTGTGATCCTCTTGGTGCAGGGGCGTGGGGAAATTCGAATCCTGCTGCTTCTTCCTCTCAAGCAACCATGGCGGATGATGGGTGGTGGAGCAGGGAGCCGGATTTCTTTGGGAAGAAGCTCCTGCTGCACATCTTGGCGATCCCAAGCGACGGTGTGCTCGCCGGAGCTATCCATGGCCTAAGGGGCCAGCCTAAGCAACCTCCAGATGGAGGCCTTTATTGGAGTTTGCCACTGGAGCTCGGCGCCATTCATCTCCCAAGTGGTTCGTCCCCGGGAGAGTCCTGGCGACCGGTGGCAAGTCTTCCTCGCCGGAAAGGAGACCCCCCTCGAGCTACATCTCGGATCTCGGCTTCTGCCTTGAGGCCGCCGGCGTTAGGCGGAGAAGAACATCAAGGGCCTGATTGCGTTTTATTTTATTGCTCTAGGGTTCTTTTTGTAAAGTTCAAGCCCCCTACTGAGAAATCTAGGGTTCTTTCTGTATAGTTCAAGCCCCCACTTGAGAAATCTAGTATTTCTGGGCAGTGGATGCTTAAGGGGGCTGGATGTAAAATATACCAGCCTATTAATTAATGCAGCTTCGACGCCCTTCTGGACGCTTCCCTTTGTTCAAAAAAAAAAACTTGCGTATGGCATTTTAAGGAATTATCAGTCATTTCAAAGGCCTGCTACACAAGTCAAAAAACGAAAAGGGGGTCTACAGGGAGTAGGCATATGCATGCACTAGAAAACTACTGTGCCTAACCTCTAGAATTGCGTGTCAACTTTCTTTCGTTCACTTACCATAGTATTTTTTCTTGCTATATAGACCACACAGAGTTCACTACTGGAAATTGTTGAAAAGTAGTATCACGCATATGAAGTCAAAATTGTGTACGGTCTTGCATTCTTCACTCCTTAATATAAGGACAGTATCAGGAAAGTGACTTCGGCTCCCGAGCTCCAGTGTTACCTCAATTTAAAAAAATTCATAATTACAAGTTTGAAAAAAATCTAAAAATAATTGTTGATATAGTCAATGTTGTATCCCACAAGCATGCAAAATCAATGCAAAATTCTTTGTATTATGAGCTACACAAATATGACAGAATCTTCTAAAATTTGGCGATTTGAAACTATCCATGCGTAGATCCACACTTTTTTCTTTTTTGTGTAGTTCACAATACGTAGTAGTATTTAAAATAAATATGTTGTATGTTTGTCGGATACATCATTGGCTACATATGGATACAACGGCGGTCCATTTGGGCAAGATGGGGCGCCGGCCCTATCTTAATTTTTGCCAAGTTAAAGTTAAGATATATCCATATGTTGTGTGTTCATCGATTTTTGGCAAGAACCTTGATCGCACCGAGCTAACACATCCAACACCTCCGATGAACATCTCATTGTCGACAAAAAGCTCTCCGAGAATAGTACTCTATACCATAAAAAAACTTCGTGTGTCGACTAGTCGACTTTGTCTAGTACTTATTTTTTACCTTAGAGTTCGCTCCACCTCAAATTTTATCCGTCCTCCACCACCAACAAAGTGTATAGCCACACATACCCTTTGCGATGGATGATCAAGTCACCACAACAATAATTGTTCTTTTAGCCTGCCTCTCTATCACCAATATCGCAAAGGGTATGTGTGGCTGTGGCATAGATCGACTTCCGAGGCAGCTTAAAGATCCGATCTTGGTGATGGCTAGATGCTAATGTACATATATATTTATGAAGAATGAACAAAACTAAAAGCTTTGATATGGGCATCGATGCAAGCATCGAACTTTGCATATTTGTTTTCAGGTGATGTAAGAAGTTAGTTAGAGATGTTATGATGATATGTGACCTCTTGTAACTCTAAGCCAGTAATGCTTGATGTGAAATCGATACGGTCCGCCTGGGCATCTATTACCATCGTGTAGTTAACGTTAATTAAGTGCGTATATTGTACAGTACTACTTCATGTTAGGACGTTGGCATATATACGTACTGCCGGTGATTGATTCTCTAATTAATTGCATCTGTCCTATCCCACACACATGCATGTAAATTTGGAACAACCAAGAGATCTCCCTGCTGACCAATGCAGAGCATCAACCTAATAGGTAGCCAAACAGCCATCGATCCATCTCTCAGATTAGCATCTTTAAAGTGACGGAACGAGATCACTCACGTCTTTAGGCCTTGATTCTACGCTCATGGTAATTGCTAATTTGCGCGCCTCGAAGCCCGGAAAAGAGGAGGTAATCATATATCAGATCGTGCTTAAGTATTTCTGCTAGCTAGCTAGGCCGGCCGGCCGGGCAGAGCACTCTATTCCGATAAACATTTTAGTTTCACATCTGAGATTATAGATGTAGCCGTGCAGAACCTTCCAGAGAACCTAGCTTTAGTTCTGCGTGGAGGGCAGATCTTTGACTAATGACACCACCAATAATGTTACTGTTGGCCGATTATTAAGCTCCTGCTGCAGCCTGCAGATTGCTTCTTCCATCTGAAAGGAACCTGCGCAGGTGCATGCATGCATTATGCATATATGATGCGAGATACGGATGATACAGTAGTATTGGTGATGTGATGTGTGTGAGTGTGCCATTTCGCACGTGCTTGATTCGTCGTAAAGGCACCTGGGCCCCGGCCGGGCATGGCAAGGCAACCGTAAAAAGTAGTTGAAGGAGCGCATTTTTTTTTTCTCGTCGTTGGTTAGCGCATCACGGGACCGGGGAAACAGGAGGAAGGAAATATTCGGCTGTGAAGAAAGGCGAGCTAGGCAGCTTCTCGCTTGATCGGCTGCCGTATACCACATGGTATGCAAAATGATCTACGAATGTCGCTTTGTCAGTCCAGACCGGCAGACCGAGTTCACGGCGAGAAACCAAACCTCCAGCAAAACCCGCGAGAAACAGTATTTACATAGTCCTAAGCTATTCTGATCGCACGTTTCCCTCTCCATATTTAATCATCGTAAAATTATGTGCAAGTTAGCTTGGTATCAGAGCGCATGCTCTTCCTCCCTCCCATGGCCGACGACTCCAACTCCTCGTCAAAGCCGGCAATGCCCTCCCTCTCCTCTACCTTGGACACCGATCCCCACACACCTATCCAACAGAACCGACCCCCCATGCCGCGCGCCTCCCACTCCTACGCAGGGCGACGACTTGACCTGGACATGATGCTTCTGCCACCCTTCCCGTCCTCCCCAACTCCGCTGCCACCTCTCTCTCAGCTCCACCTGCCCATGCTGCATCCCTTCTATGCATCAGATATGTCCATATTGACCTGTACATAACCTTCAAGGTCCAAACCACGGGCGCCAATTTCCCCAAGGGGAAGCAAACCATTACCTTCCTCTTGACAATGTACAACTGTCTCGACCACGTCATGGAGGGCGCTGCTCCTGCGAACCCCGACACCAACTGGCACACCGACGACATCCACATTTCTCTGTGGTTTATGGCAACCCTCGTCAACGATCTTCTCCGCCTCGTCCAGGGCCCGGACGAGGCCGCCTCCAGCACGTGGACGCGCCTTCACAACTTCTTCTACGCCAATCACTCATCGAGGTATGTATACCTCAGCAAGGCGTTCCGGAGCACGCCTCGCGGGGACATGACGGTCGCTACCTCGCCCGATCGGCTTGGCCATCACCGACGACCTCGCCAACATTGGCTACCTTGTCGCAGATCATGACCTCACCCTACAGTTTCTTGACGGCCTCGGGCGCAAGTTCAAGTTTCCATCTGCCCTGATCCAGAACACGGTGCCGCTTTCGTTGTTTGCGGCGCGTGCTCCCGCATCCTGCTCGCTGAAATATCCATCGATCAGGAGAAAACTGAGGAGGCCTCCTAGGCCATGGTGGTCTCCCATGGGTGCGTCGGTGGCCAGCCACACGGTGGCGGCTAGAACAGCGGAGGCGGTCAGCCCCACGGAGACGGCGGCGGGCGTGGTGGCCTGCCTCACGGCGGCTACCCCGGCGGTGTCAGCCCCAATTACCGGGGTCGGAACCCCATTCCTTGCTACCAACCAGGCGGTGGCTGAGGCAACCAGCATCATGGTGGCTCAGGGAACCGTGGCCACAACGACAACCCTAACGGTGGCTAGGTCGGCTCGCACCATGGGGGGCAGGCGGCTCCTCCCAGCAGCCTTGGATGGGATATTTCGCTCCCTAGGGCACTCCATTTCCGCCGGCCCGCCCTCCGTGGGTTCCTACAAATGCCGTCGGTGTCCTTGGGCCGCAGCCGAGCGGACCCTTGCAGGCGTACCTAATGGTGCTCTCCGGCAGTCTGCCCCTGGGACCATCATCCTACACCGCGCCACCTTACTCCTTCGACGACACGACCATGCTTCACCATGCCATGAGCAACTCCAACGCCACCTCGTACCTGCCGCAACAACCAAAATGGATCATGGACTCCGGAGCCTCGTCCCACGTCACTAGTAAGACGAGTAACTTAACCACAACTCACTCTACATTGGGTCATCAAAATTCTCAGCATATTGTTGTCGGCAATGGGCAAACTTCCTGTTTTAGCAACCGGTTCTGTTTAGATTTCTTCACTGCCTCTCCGTTTACATGTTCTAGTTTTCCCCACTATTGTTAAAAAATATCATATCGGTTCGACAATTCACTCGTGATAACTTTGTCTCTATCGAATTTGACCCATATGGTTTTTTTGTGAAGGACCTAGCTACCAATACTCTTCTTCTTCGCTCCAATAGTAATGGGGACCTCTATACACTCTTCGGCTCCGTCTCCAAGACACATGCGGCCTTCTCCACCACCAGCGGCAACATATGGCACAGACGCCTTGGGCATCCTAGTCCCTCCTCCATGTCTCATTTCCCTTTGGATTTTCTTTTAGATTGTAATAATGCATCCCCTAGTCGCTCTCCCATTTGTGCTGCTTGTCAACTAGGCAAAAAAGTGTGCATGCCTTTTTCCACCTCATTGTCACGCACTTCCGCTGCTTTTCAACTCGTTCATTGTGACTTGTGGACGTCGCCTGTTGTTAGTTTCTCAACCTATAAATATTACTATTGGACCTTTACTCTGAAAAATAAGTCTGATACTTGTGCCACCATTCAACGCTTCTTTTATTAAATACTCACTCAATTCCATGTTACCATTTGCAGTGTGATAATGGTGGTAAATTCCTTACATATGCTCTACGTGATTTTTTTTGCCCAACATGGTGTGTGCTTCTGCCTACCGTGTCCTCAGACTTCACCCCAAAATGGTAAAGCGGAACGTCTCATTCGCACCACAAACGGCATTATTCGCACACTCCTTCTCCAGGCCACCCTCCCACCACCCTTTTGGGTTGAAGCCCTCCACAACGCCACCCACCTCCTCAACCTCCGCCCGTCCAGTGCCATCGACCATGACACATCCCACTTCCGCCTCTATGGCTCCCATCCCACATATGATTGCTTGCGTGTTTCTGGTTGCCTATGCTACCCCAACCTCCATGCCACATCCCCTCACAAACTCACCCCCGATCCACTAGGTGCGTCTTCCTCGGGTATCCCCGTCAACAAAAAGGGTACCGCTGTTTTGACTTGCAAACACGTCACATCTTGGTCTCTTGGCATGTCATATTTGATGAACAAACTTTTCCCTATGTTTCTGCTGAACATTGCATCTCGGGAGCCCAAGAACTTATGTCCCAGACATCCTCTGCTGCCAGCAATCTGCCTCGGATCACGCATCATGCGTCCCCTTCCAAACCATTGCCCCCAATCCTAACCTGTCCGTGCCCTCCACCTGGCGGAGGCGCGACCCCACCCGCCTCAGATCACGTGTCGCCATGCAGCCCGACCCCACCTTTCCTGTGCGCCCCACACAGAACCAGCTGCCCCCTCCTCGCATGTCCCCCATGATCCAACACAGGACGTTTGTCCCTGTCACCCGGCGCGTCCACCCCACCCTCTTCTTCCCCTACCACGTCTCCCACAAGTCCCATGCCGCCACCTCGACATTCCCTGTCGTCAAAAGTCGTACCAGTCGAGCCACCCACCAGTCCGCACCCCATGCAAACCAGGGGGAAATCTGGATACTTCATGCCTAAACAACAATTCAGTCTAACTACCACAACTATTTCTCCCATCCCTGCCACCTATCGATCTGCACTTAAGGACCCAAATTGGCACAATGCTATGCTTGAGGAATTTAATGCCCTAATGCAGAATGACATGTGGTCTTTTGTTGCTCGTCCTGCAGGTACCAACATGGTGACCCGGAAATGGATCCTTCAGCACAAATTCAATCCCGATGGCTCTTTCTCGTGGTACAAGGCTCGATAGGTGGTCCGCGGCTTCACCGAGCAGCATGGTGTTGAATATGGTGAGCCGTTCAGACCCGTGGTCAAACCGGCCACAATTCGTCTTGTGCTCAGTCTTGCCACAATGCACTCGTGGGGCATTCATCAACTGGACGTCAAAAATGCCTTTCTTCATGGGCACCTTTAGGAGACCGTTTATTGTGAGCAACCTTCCGACTTCATTTACCGCACACACCGCTCGGACGTCTGTTGCTTGCAAAAATCTCTTTATGGTATTAAACAGGCTCCCCGTTCTTGGTTTCATCGCTTCAGCTCTTTTATCGCCACCCTTGGTTTTTCGGCTTCTAGAAGTGATTCTTCACTCTTCATTCTTCGCCATGGCTCTTCCATTGCATATTTGTTGTTGTATGTTGATGAAATCATTCTCACCGCCAACACCACCTCCCTTCTTCACTCCATCATTCATTCCCTTATGAATGAGTTATCCATGAGCCATTTCGGTGAGATCCACCACTTTCTTGGCATCAACGCCCATCGCACCCACGAGGTCTTGTTCCCCTCCCAACAACAATATGCCTTAGAGATTCTTGAGCAAGCCAAGATGCTAAATTGACATTCCATTTCCACACCAATTGACAACCACTCCAAACTCTCCTCCATGCAAGGGGCTCCTTGTCATGACCCGAGTCTCTACAGAAGTCTCGCCGGCGCCCTCCAGTACCTCACACTCACTCGCCCCAACCTCTCATATGCATATCAGTAGGTTTGCCTATTCATGCATGCACCATGTGACACCCACTTTCACCTCATCAAACGCATCTTGTGCTATATGTGTGGCACTACACATTGAAGGGTTTTGCGGCATAGTAAATCAAAATTTTCTACGGAGCGAACAGAGGGAAAGCCAAGATCTAATCTAGGAGATGCAAACAACGAGAGAGATTGGATGAGATCTTCATACCCTTGAAGATTACCGCGCAGTGAGCGTTAAATCGGGCGTGGGTGATGTAGTCGTGCTCGCTTCTCCTCGCGATCCGATCCGATCTAGCACCACAAGTGGCGGTGCCTCCGTGAGATGCACACGTGCAGCACCTCGACGTCTCCTCCTTCCTCGGACCAGCAAGTATGGTGGAGAGATAGATTGGATCTACAACACGACGACGTGGTGTATATGGTGGAGAATTTCACTGCAGGCTTCGCCTACAAAGCGGGAGGAGAGAGGAAGGTAGCAAGGCAGCTAGGGCTTGGAGGAAGGTGTGTAGTTAGGGGGGAGGGGGCGCACCACCCCTCTATATATAGAGGGGGGGGGGGCGGCCAGCCCTTGTCCCTCCTCCAAGCCTATCTCTAGTTTAAACAATTTAAACTCTCCCTTATCTAGAAATCTTATCTCTAGTTTAAACGATTTAAACTCTCCCTTATCTAGAAATCCTATCTCTAGTTTAAGCGAGTTTAAACTTATCTAGGATCGCTGGGCCCTATGGGGCCTTGTGCCCCTGCCCAATGCGGCCAGGACACTCCCTCATAGGCCCATGCCCCTCCCGGAAGGTGGGGCCACGTTGGTCCCCTTCGGAAGGTTCTAGAAGCTTCTACAATACCGATTAACGGAACAATTCCGAACTCCAAAAACTGCCTTTGCCTTATATGAATCTTATTCTCCGGACCATTCGAACCTCTCGTGATATCCGGATCCCATCCGACTCGAACAAAAATTCATAAACCAATTATCCAATCTATCCTAGCGTCGAGATCGTTAAGTGTGTGACCTGCGGGTTCGAGAATATCAGAACATGATCTTCTATCAATAATCAACAGCGTTATGCAGGCACCCATATTGACTCCACACATTCATCGATGATCATATCGGATGAACCACGATGCCAGGATTCAATCAATCCCATATATATATTCCCTTTGTCTCGCGATATTTTACTTGCGACATTCGATCGTCGGTGCCGTCATACCTAGTTCAATCTCGTTCACGGAAGTACTTTACTGTTCTGTAATCCGATATCACTTTGTGATTAACTCCTTAACCACATGCTTGCAGCGGTGTTGATATCGATTACCGAGTGGGCCCAAGTATATCTCTCCGACTTGGGAGGGACAAATTCCATCTCGATACATACAACCCAGATACTTTCCGATCACTGAGAGACACCTTTATGATCACCCTCTCATAGGATAACGTTTGATGACCTCAAAGCTTTTCCGGTACCAGGGAGTTGCATTATCTCATGGTCTAAGGAATACAATATTTGACATAGGAAAAGCTTCGCAAAGATGAACACGATGAAACGATCTAATTGCTTCGCTTAGTTTGGGTGCATCCATATCATTCTCCAATGATATGACCTCATTATCAATTGACAACTCATGTCTATGGTTAGGAAACCTTAACCATCATTGATCAATGGGCTAGTCCATAGAGGCGTACTAGGGACACGGTGTTGTTCACAAACCACACAAGTATTGAAGTTTCCGCTTAATACAATTCTAGCATGGAATATAAACTTTATCATGAACAAGAATTATAATAATAACATCTTTATTATTGCCTCTAGGGCATAATTCCAACAGTCTCCCACTTGCACTAGAGTCAATAATCTAGTTTACATCTGGCAACAATCTCACACCCATGGCACTGAGGTGTTGATCATGTTTTACACGTGGAAGAGGTTTAGTCAGTGGATCTGCGACATTCAGATCCGTATGTACTTTGCTAATCTTCAGATCTCCATCTGCTATATAATCTCGGATTATATGAAACTTGCGGTTGATATGCTTGGTCTTTGGATGATATCTTGGCTCCTTAGCGAGTGCTCTGGCGCCAGTGTTGTCACACAATATCTCCAGTGGGTCCAATGCACTTGGAACCACGCCAAGCTCAGTGATGAAGTTTCTGATCCAAACTCCTTCACTTGACGCTTCTGCAGCAGCCATGTATTCCGCTTCTACTGTATATCCCGCGATCACGCTTTGCTTGCAGCTTCTCCAGCTCACAGCTCCTCCATTCAAAATATAAACGTATCCTGTCTAAGATCTGGAATCATCCTTGTCGGTGTCAAAACTAGCGTCGACGTAACCTTTTACGACAAGCTGTTCATCACCCCCATAGACTAAGAACATTTCTTTAGTTCTATTTAGGTACTTTAGGATGTTCTTGTGGCATCCCGCAAAACCACTACTAGAAAATCGCGTTGAATTTGTGCATTGCATCGTCATCATCATGCATTGTTTGCCAAAACTATTTTCGCAAAGCCCGTTTTGTTTTCTAAAACGCCCCACCTTTTATTCAAACCTCAAAACCGGGTCCCCGGAATATTTTGGTTTGCCCGATATCGGTTTGCAAAAACTTTGTTTGAAATAAATAAAATATTTAATTTATTTTAGCGGGGCGTCGAAGGCCGTGGCATGCGAAACGACCACCCATATTTTAAATCGGCCCACCCAAATCCTCTGACTACCCAGGAATCTACCCTCTCTCACCCTCCACCTCACTCCCACCTATCACCACCTGCCACGTCATCCTGCCTCTCTCCCTCCACCAATCATCCCCTGCCACCTAAACCCCCCACCCGCCAACTCATACCCCCAGACCCACACAACACGCAACACACGCACGCACCCAACCACACAACACTCCACCAACCGCGCCAGCACCCCCCCTGACCTCTCCACCAACCCCCCCGCGTGGACCCCACCCTGGTCCCGCTCCCGACCCCAACCGCGCGCCTTGAAACAGCCCTTTCTTCTTCCTCGCTTCAACCCCTCCCCGCGCCTCCACCACAGCCTCTCATGCCCGTGCGTGCCCGCCTACCTTGTAGCCTTCCCCTAAGCGCGTTCCAAATGTCGTGGCCCGCTCCGCCCTCCGCGCCTCCCCTCGCGCTTCTTCGCTTTCTCGCCAGCGTCGCCCTTGCGCTCCTCTCACCGCCTCTGCAGTTGCCGGCCCTTGCCCGCGCCCGCCTTGGCCGCGCCGCCAGCCGCGGCCATGCGCCGCCTCTCATGCGCCGCCCTCGACCAACGCCTCCGCCCGCTTGCCGAGGCCATCTCGCCATGGCGCCTCAGCGCTGCCCTGCCTCCGGCCCCTCTGCTCCCAGCGCCGCCTCGCCCGGGCCCCACGTCGCCGGGAGCCTCCCCGCCGCGTGCTCCTCCCTCACGGCCGCCGCTGCCCGAGCCGTCGCCCCGCGCTCCGCCCGCCTCCGTGCCCGCCTGCGCTCCGCCAGCCGGCCCCGCTCAAGCTCCCTCCGCTCACGCAGCGAGCCGCCTCCCCCACAGCCTCCGCCGCTCTCCTGGCCCCACTGCTCGCCCGTGCTAGCTCAGCCGCCCGGCCACCTCTGCGCCAGCGCCACCCAGCCCGCATCTCGCCCGGCGCCATGTTACCATCTCCGCCACGACGGTCCCGTCGCCGCCGTCTCCGCATCGCCATTGCCGGTGGGCTACCTCCGCGCGATTGCATGTCTTGCAGATGGGCCACCTGTGCTTTTTAGTGAAACGCAAGAAAGAACTTACCATGCGAGTCACGGAAGAACCACGAGCGAACCGCGAGCAACCGAGTTCTTCAGGGACTACAAGATCTCCGACGTTTGGGTACACTGGAAGACGACCGATAAGAAACCAACGACAAGACCTACCTCATGGACCGCCCTATTTGGAAACCAAGCACTCTGTTCACACCGCGACAAGTTCTTCCCCGACATCGAAACGACAAGATCGTTGCCATAACACCCGAAGACCACAGGTGCAACAAGTACGCTTCGAGCGCCAAGACCGACCCGACCGCGCGGACCGACAAGTTCTTCCGGCGACAAGATCTTGACAGAGAACCGAAGAACCCATGCGACAAGTACCCTCGAGCGTCTAGTGCTTCACCCGGACACGAGTCCGAGACCCGATCGACAAGTGCTTGACCGAACGAGAGGACCGACAACATGGCCGACCATCGCGAAAGCGCCAAGACCTACCCCGATCCGAAGACCCTAACCCTGGACCCCGAGACCGGACCCTGGACCCTGTCGAACCCCGAACCCCGGAAAAACCCAAGAACGTCGAGAACCCTAAAGTGTGACCCTTTTCCTCGAACCCTATTTTTATAACATAACAACTTGTTGCATATTTAATTGTCATCTTGCATGCACCCTTGTCATGTGGTTTGGGGGCCTTATGGAATTCACGATGATTAAATTTGGGGCCCATATGCGGGCAAATCTAGCCTTATATTGGCCTCATTTAAACTTATGTGAGGGTACCATCTTTTGTCTTGCTAATGCAACATTAAATTGCGGGGTAGTTAAACAACTGAACCACCTAATTAATTATCGGGACCCGGTTCGCTTAATATGACCTAATTGCACGCTGCTTTGCCATGACATTCATCATACATGCATCATGCGATCTTCTGCGTTGTATTAAATATTGCATCCGGGTTTCTTCTAGTGTTTTGCTTCTTAGCGGATAAGGCCGTTGAGTTGATGTGAGCTTCACCCCGATCTTCGGTTAAACCTTCGACATGTTTTCAGGCGAGCATCTCCCTCTTTCTACCTATCTTACTTTTATAGTCTTTATTTCCCTCCTGTTGATCTTTTGCTATCTGTGTTGCGATGCTTTAGGTTCCTTACCCTTGATATACTGTGCAGCCCTATATTGCCTTGGACACACCCTATTACATTGTTTGGTAGATAGTTGGACTTAGCGTCGTAGTTGCTTGCTCAAGTCTTGATGTGTCGTCATATGCCACGATTCTTGATGTATTGCCGCATGTTGATGTTGGAGATGATTCTAGTTTTACTTATCGTCACTTTAATTTCTGTTTAACAACTAAAATTGAAATAAGCGAGAGGCATCGGTGGGTGATAGAAAATATTTGGTTTCGAGCGCCCACTTGTGTCGTAAGACCCAGAGTACTTGATACCTGTTCCTTGATTTATCGCGCTATCCACATCCAAGGTATATGGGACCCCCCAGCCGAGCTTGATTCATTCTTATTTCTTGGGGCCACAAACTAGTTTGAGGTGTTTTACTATCCTGTACTTATGCCATGCTACTGTATTTAAATTGTGCGAGGAGCACCTTTGTCTGTTAGGATTTGTGACCCGTTTACGTGGTATCAGCAGGTCCCGTTTGGGGATCTGCTGTCGTTCTACGGCCCCATAAACCTTGGGTCGTCTCGAGCTAACTTCGTTTGGGTAGACTACAAGGGTGGCCCCTGAAATATTTCGAATCTGTGATTGTTCGGTCGTGAAAGCCTCGTTGGGTTTTGAGTTGGTTTTAGAGGTCGATCGGCGTGTGTTGCTATTGGTGCACCCGGCGGGTAAAACTTTTAAAGCCGTGTCGCGGATATGGACGACTTGGAGCCTGATCTCGATCATAGACAAGCATAACTAAAGTTTACTGCTATAAATTTGACTTATAATGACTAGTAATCAGCTTCACTATAATGGAATGGCTAATTAATACTGCCCACAATTGCTTGTTTGGTTTGTCACGACAATTGTATCGACTAGTAAATCTTGCAACTTCTAGCGGAATGGCTGAATAAAAGTACCAACAATGCTTTGGGTTTAAGGGTTATCTCATGCTATTTATATCTGATTAGTAAGTGTTACAACTATAACGGAATGGTCAGTTAAAAGTGCCCACTGCTTACTTTATCAGGACGATTATCTAAACCTGCCTAGTAAAGTGCCGCAACTATAACTGCATAAATAAAAGCCTTTGTGTGAGTTCCTCGGTTGACTTCCTCGTTTGGTCTCGAGGGGGAAACACTAGGATGGGTTTGTGTGGTGTTAGCTTCAGGTTGGATCCGGATAGGTCACTCTTACCCCTCTCTGAAAACCGCCAGTTGTATCGAGTCCTATAGGTTGTTTAGTGCATCTTTGCGCTGTTGCTTGATCCACCATACCTATGTGGCGAGGACGCCCAATTCTAACCTCGCCGTGTCTTGGCCTCGATCTTGGCTCCTTCTTTGTTTTTCTGTTTTGCCCTTCTTGGCACCCTTTGTTAAGCGGTTTTGAGATCGGCCGTTAGCGGGGTTACCCTTCGGGCTTTGGGCAGGTTATGGGCCATTGGTTATTCTTGAGCTCTTAGCCCCATTTGCATCTTGTCCGTAGCGGACTCTCGTTTTAAGGTGATTTGGATCTTTGTATATTATATCTGTATTCTTGACTCTTGGAGTCATTGTTATATATATCGTTACATGGGTCCCATCGAGGACTGTTGTGTAATGTTACTTCGTTTTCCACCCGCGAAAGTGCTGGTGGGCCTTTGAATCGTTTCTATGCGGGTTTGGCGAGTTTCGCTAAAACTTGCATAGGTCGATCTGAGGGTGTTAGTGGTATCGAGCTCGGCGGTTGCGATACCCCACAAGTCCAGCCTGTAGGATAACCTAGCTAACGGCCGAAGTAGAAGTGTCAAAACTATTTTTGAAAATCGGTTGGATAGTTCTGAATAGGTCTGGTTTTTACTCCTTACCTCTCTGCTGTTCTCCTCTTATCTCTACGCGTTTTGAATCCACTCTCTTCTCTCTCCTCGAGTCCAGGATTTCTCGTGGTTGGGTTCCCGTCGTACCTTCAGGGCTTCGCTTTCTCCCTTTGGTAACGGAGGTGCTACGATCATCAATCTGCAGCTTGTCTGTTGTACCCTTCATCCGATCTTTTGTTCTTGAGCTCTTTATCCAGATGTGTTCCTTGCTGGATATCAGTGTCGTTGAAAAACATATGAGAAGGACGAGCTTTGGTGAAGTTGGAGTCGACCTTGAGCACGTGTTGTTCATGCCAATGGAACCATCGTGAAACCTAATCAGTGTGTCTTTCATACGATTTCTGCTGGCAGCATTCCTTTGTTCCGGATACCACCTATGAAGATCTTCAGTCTAAATCTCGAGAGTTGAGTTGCCTGATTCTCCTACCCATGTATAGAGTTGATAGTTGGGTCCGGGATGGACTGATCACCCTACCCGACTCTTCTTGTTGCTCGTACATCGATTTGGTGGATCAATGCAACTTTTCCCTCTTCTAATGGAAGTAAGGGTGGCCTTATCGTTTGATGCCTCTAGCGTCCTTTGTTTCTCCGGAGTGATCTCTCGTGATCAGGAACAACGACCTTTGTTGGTGGTGTCGCCGATTCCCAGTTGAAGAAGGAACCCTCGTTAGTGGTGTCGCGAGGATCTACACGAAGCGCGAAGGATCAGACCGCCGACCTTCCTTCTGTTACCATGAGGCGGATCTCGAGGGCGAGATCCATTGTTAGTGGTGTCGAATTGTGGCATCCATAAAACCACTACTAGAAAATCGCGTTGAATTTGTGCATTGCATCGTCATCATCATGCATTGTTTGCCAAAACTATTTTCAAAGCCCGTTTTGTTTCTAACGCCCCACCTTTTATTCAAACCTCAAAACGGGTCCGGAATATTTTGGTTTGCCGATATGGTTTGCAAAAACTTTGTTTGAAATAAATAAAATATTTAATTTATTTTAGCGAGGCGGTCGAGCGGGCCGTGGCGAACGAGCGACCACCCATATTTTAAAATCGGCCCACCCAGCAAATCCTCGACTACCCGAGAATCTACCCTCTCTCACCTCCACTCCCACCTATCACCACACCACGTCATCACCTCTCTCCCTCCACCAATCATCCCACCACCTAAACCCCCACCTGCCAACTCATACCCCAGACCCACAACCACGCAACACACGCACGCAACCAACCACAACACTCCACCAGCGCCCACACTGACCTCTCCACCAACCCCAGCGTGGACCCCACCTGGTCGCTCCGACTAACCCGGCGCCGCGAGCAGCCCGCCCAGCTTCTTCTTCCTCTCGCCAACCCCTCCCATGCAGCGCCTCCACCAGGCCCCTCGCGGTGCGCGCCCACCTCGCCCGCCTCCTTCCCCTAAGCGCCGCCCAGCCGTTCCCGTCATGCTTGCCCGCTCCGCCTCGCGCGCCTCCCTCCGCGACCTCGCTGCTCGCCCCCCGCTGCAGCGTCGCCCGCTCTCCTCCCTCGCCTCTGGCGCCCGCGGCTTCGCCCAGCCGTCGCCCGTGACCGCCCGCCAGCGCTGCATGCGTCGCCTCCTCCGCCGCCACCGTCCTCGACCAACGCCTCGCCCGCCGCCGAGGCCATCTTCCCCTCTCGCGCCTCCCGAGCGCTGCCCTCCGGCCCCTTTCCCGCCGCTCGCCTTCCCACGTCGCGCCGAGCCTCCAGCGCGCGTGCTCCTCCCTCACGGCCCGCCTGCCCGCCCGCCGTCCGCCCGCGCTCCGCTGCCTCCGTGCCGCCGCTGCGGCTCGCCCAGCCGGCCCGCTCAAGCTCCTCGCTCCGCCCAGCGACCGCCTCCCCCCCAGCGCCTCGCCGCTCTCCACAGGCCCTGCTCCGCCCCGTGCTAGCCCGAGCTCGCCCGGCCACCACCTGCGCCAGCGCCGACCAGCGCCCACATCTCGCCAGCCACTGGCGCGCCATCCACCATCTCCGCCGCCAGCGGTCCCAGCGTCGTCCCCTCCTTGTTGCCGGTGGGCTACCTCCCGCCGCAGTTGCATGTGCTGCAGATGGGCCACCTCTGTGCTTTTAGTGGAAATGCGTCAAGAACTTCAGTACCATGCGAGTCACGGAAGAACCACCAGAGCCGAACCTGCAAGCAACCGAGTTCTTCAGGGACTACAAGATCTCCGACGTTTGGGTACACTGGAAGACGACTGATAAGAAACCAACGACAAGACCTACCTCATGGACCGCCCTGTTCGGAAACCAAGCACTCTGTTCACACCGCGACAAGTTCTTCCCCGACATCGAAACGACAAGATCGTTGCCATAACACCCGAAGACCACAGGTGCAACAAGTACCGCTTCCCGAACGCCAAGACCGACCCGACACGCGGACCCGACAAGTTCTTCCCGACGACAAGATCTTCGACAGAGAACCCGAAGAACCCATGTGCGACAAGTACCCCCTCGAGAACGTCTAGTGCTTCACCCCGGACACCGAGTCCGCCGAGACCCCGATGCGACAAGTGCTTCGACCCGAACGAGAGGACCGACAACATGGCCGACCATCGCGAAAGCGCCAAGACCTACCCCGATCCGAAGACCCTAACCCTGGACCCCGAGACCGGACCCTGGACCCTGTCGAACCCCGAACCCCGGAAAAACCCAAGAACGTCGAGAACCCTAAAGTGTGACCCTTTTCCTCGAACCCTATTTTTATAACATAACAACTTGTTGCATATTTAATTGTCATCTTGCATGCACCCTTGTCATGTGGTTTGGGGGCCTTATGCCGATTCACCTGATGATTAAATTTGGGGCCCATATGCGGGCAAATCTAGCCTTATATTGGCCTCATTTAAACTTGTGTAGCGAACCGGTACCATCTTTTGTCTTGCTAATGCAACATTAAATTGCGGGGTAGTTAAACAACTGAACCACCTAATTAATTGTCGGGACCCCGGTTCCGCTTAATATGACCTAATTGCATCGCACCTTTGCCATGACATTCATCATACATGCATCATGCCGATCTTCTGCCGTTGTATTAAATATTGCATCCGGGTTTCTTCTAGTGTTTTGCTTCTTCGCGGATAAGGCCGTTGAGTTGATGTGAGCTTCACCCCGATCTTCGGTTAAACCTTCGACATGTTTTCAGGCGAGCATCTCCCTCTTTCTACCTATCTTACTTTTATAGTCTTTATTTCCCTCCTGTTGATCTTTTGCTATCTGTGTTGCGATGCTTTAGTTTCCGTACCCTTGATATACCGTGCAGCCCTATATTGCCTTGGACACACCCTATTACCTGTTGTTTGGTAGATAGTTGGACTTGCGCGTCGTAGTTGCTTGCTCAAGCGTCTTGATGTGTCGTCATATGCCACGATTCTTGATGTCTTGCCGCATGTTGATGTTGGAGATGATTCTAGTTTTACTTATCGTCACTTTAATTTCTTTAACAACTAAAATTGAAATAAGCGAGGCATCGGGTGATAGAAAATATTTGGTTTCCGAGCGCCCACTTGTGTCCCGTAAGACCCCGAGTACTTGATACCTGTTCCTTGATTTATCGCGCTATCCACATCCGGGAGGTATATGGGACCCCCCTGAGCCAGAGCTTGATTCATTCTTATTTCTTGGGGCCACAAACTAGTTTGAGGTGTTTTACTATCCTGTACTTATGCCATGCTACTTTCTGTATTTAAATTGTGCGAGGAGCACCTTTGTCTTGTTAGGATTTGTGACCCGTTCATTGGTATCGACAGTCCCGTTTGGGATCTGCTTTCATCGCCTACCCATAAACCTTGGGTCCGTCTGAGCTAGCTTACTTCTTGGGTAGACTACAAGGGTGGCCCCTGAAATATTTCAATCCTGTGATTGTTCATCGTGAAAGCCTCGTTGGGTTTTGAGTTGGTTTTTCCGAGGTCGATCGGCGTGTGTTGCTATTGGTGCACCCGCGGGTAAAACTTTAAAGCCGTGTCCGGATATGGACGACTTGGAGCACAGTATCTCGATCATAGACAAGCATAACTAAAGTTTATTGCCATAAATTTGACTTTATAATGACTAGTAAATCAGCTTCACTATAATGGAATGGCTAATTAATACTGCCCACAATTGCTTGTTTGGAGCGTCGCTTGCGACCATTGTACCTGACTAGTAAGTCTTGCAACTACAACGGAATGGCTGAATAAAAGTATCAACAACTGCCGGGTTTTGGGTTATCTCATACTAATTCCATCTGACTAGTAAGTGTTGCCACTATAACGGAATGATTAACTAAAAGTGCCCACTGCTTACTTTATCAGGACGATTATCTAAACCTGCCTAGTAAAGTGCCGCAACTATAACTGCATAAATAAAACTGCCCACTGTGTGAGTTCCTCGGTTGACTTCCTCGTTTGGTCTCGAGGGGGAAACACTAGGATGGGTTTGTGTGGTGTTAGCTTCAGGTTGGATCCGGATAGGTCACTCTTACCCCTCTCTGAAAACCGCCAGTTGTATCGAGTCTCTATAGGTTGTTTAGTGCATGCTGCCGCTGCTGCTTCAGTCCACCATACCTATGTAGGCGAGGACCGCCGAATTCTAGCCTCGCCGTGTACTGGCCTCGATCGGCGCTCCTTCTTTGTTTTTCTGTTTTGCCCTTTGTGGCACCCCTTTGTTAAGGGTTTTGAGATCGACGTTAGCGGGGTTACCCTTCCGCTTGGCACAGGGTTATGGGCGCCATTGGTTATTCTTCGGGCTCTTAGCCCCATTTGCATCTTGTCCGTGGCGGACGCTCTCGCTTTTAAGGTGATTTGGATCTTTGTATATTATATCTCGTATTCTTGACTCTTGGAGTCGTTATATATATCTGCATGGGTCCCATCGAGGACTGTTGTGTAATGTTATTACTTCGTTTTCCACCTGCACGAAAGTGCTGGTGGGCTTTGAATCGTTTCTATGCGGGTTTGGCGAGTTCGCTAAAACTTGCATAGGTCCGATCGAGGGTGTTATTCTTCTTCATCCGTTGTTCCACTCTGGATCACTTTGATATCTGCTCGTCAAACTAAGAGCATTGGACACATCCGTCTAGTACACAAGATGGCATACATGATGGAACCTATGGCGAGGCATAAGGCACTTTGCTCATAGCTTCCCTATCATTTACCGTAGGACACCGAGCCTTGCTCAATATCTTACACGACAACATAGGCATGAACCTTTCTTTGCCTTATCCATTCTGAACCTTTTCAGAACTTTGTCTAGGTATGTACTCTGGCTTAAAGATATCAGGCGTCTTTGTCTATCTCTATAGATTTTGATGCCCAATATATAAGCAGCTTCACCTAGGTCTTTCATTGAAAAACACTTGTTCAAATAACTCTTCACATCGTTAAGCATGTTGATGTCATTTCCAATAATCAATATGTCATCCACATATAGTACCAGAAACGTCACCGAGCTCCCACTCACTTTCTTGTAGATACAAGCTTCGTTGCAATTTGGAACAAATCCAAAGCTCTTGATCACTTGATCAAAACGAAGGTTCCAACTCCGAGATGCTTGCTTCAGTCCATAAATGGAACGCTGAAGTTTGCATACTTTATAAGCATCCTTAGGATCGACAAAACCATCGGGTTGCATCATATACAACTCTTCATCAATGTTGCCATTGAGGAACGCAGTCTTGACATCCATCTGCCATATTTCATAATCATGAAACGCAGCAATTGCTAATAAAATCCGAATGGACTTAAACATCGCTACGGGAGAGAAAGTCTCATCGTAGTCAACACCTTGAACTTATCGAAAACCTTTGCAAGCCGTGCTTTATAGACGGTAACATTACCATCGCGTCCGTTTTCTTCTTGAATATCCATTTGCACTCAACGGCCTTTCGGTCGCTAGGAGGATCCACCAAAGTCCATACTTGGTTTTCGCTCATGGATCCCAATTGGTTCATGGCTTCCGGCCATTTCTCGATTCTGGGCTCATCATCGCTTCCTCATAGTTCGAGGTTCACCGTCTTCTACTAACAAGACAACGAGACAGGGTTGCCGTACCACTCAGGAGGGGCACGCGACCTTGTCGACCTGCGACGTTCAGTAGCAGCATCGTCCGAAGCTTCATGATCCTTGTCATTAGCTTCCTCTATTGTTGGTGCAGGCGGCACTGGAACAATTTCAGGTGCTGCACTACTCTCCAATTCAAGAGAAGGTTCAATAACCTCGTCTAGCTCTACTTTCCTCCCACTCACTTCTTTCGAGAGAAACTCCTTCTCAAGAAAGGAACCGTTCTTTGCGACAAACACTTTGCCTTCGGTTCTGTGATAGAAGGTATACCCAATGGTTTCCTTAGGGTATCCTATGAAGACGCATTTCTCCGCTTTGGGTTCGAGCTTGTCCGGCATCAACTTCTTGACGTAAGCTTCGCATCCCCAAACTTTAAGAAACGACAACTTAGGTTTAGCACCAAACCACAGTTCATACGGTGTCGTCTCAACGGATTTAGATGGATCCCTATTTAAAGTGAATGCAGCGGTTTCTAATGCATAACCCCAAAATGATAACGGCAAATCAAGAAGAGACATCATTGATCGGACCATATCTAATAGGGTTCGATTCCGGCTCGAACACACCATTATACTGGTGGTGGCGTGAGTTGTGAAACGATTCCACTTGCTTTAAGATGCGTGAGAAAATCATAACTCAAATATTCACCTCCACGATCGGATCGTAGAAACTTAATCTTTACTTACGATGGTTCTCCACTTCATTTTGAAATTCCTTGAACTTTTCAAATGTTTCAGATTTATGTTTCATTAAATAGATATACCCATATCTACTTAAGTCATCGGTAAAAGTGGAAATAGCGATATCCACCGGCCGAAACACTCATCGGTCCGCATACATCGGTATGTATGATTTCCAACAAGTCCGTTGCTCGCTCCATCATACCGAGAACGGGTTTTGATCATCTTGCCCATGAGGCATGGTTCGAATGTGTCAAATGATTCAAAATCACGAGACTCCAAAAGTCCATCGAATGGAGTTTCTTCATGCGCTTTACACCAATATGACCTAGACGACAGTACAAATAAGTAGTATTATCACTATCTACTTTGCATCTCTTAGCCTCAATGTTATGGATGAGTGTTTCATCCCTTCGAGATTTAGAAGAAATAAACCATTCACAAGAGGTGCATGACCATAAAAGATGTTACTCATATAAATAGAACAACCATTATTCTCGATTTAAATGAATAACCGTCTTGCAATAAACATGATCCGAAATAATGTTCATGCTCAACGCAGCACATAATAACATTTATTAAGGTTTAAAACTAATCCCGAAGGTAAAACTAAGGAGAGCGTCGACGGCCATCACATCAACTCTTGATCCGCTAACGCCAAGCATCGTCACCTCATCCCTCAAAGCCGTCTATTCCGTAGCTCCTGTTTTGAGTTACAAATATTATCAACTGAACCGGTATCAAATACCCAGGCACTACAACGAGGGCTAGTAAGGAAAACATCAATAACATGTATATCAAATATACCTTTGATGGTGCCAGCCTTCTTGTCCGCTAAGTACTTGGACGATTCGCTTCCGGGACCCTTGTCCTTGCAATAGAAGCACTCAGTGTCCGGCTTAGGACCAGACTTGAGCTTCTTCTCAGCAGGAGCATTGCGCTTGACGCCGCCCTTCTTGAAGGGCTTCTTTGCTCCCTTACCTTTCTTAAAGGAGGGCTTGTTGACCATCAACACATGATTATCCTTCTTGATGTCCACCTCCGCAGCCTTCAGCTTTGCGAAGAGCTCGGTGATCGTATCAGTGGAACCAATCGAGTATGAGTCACTACAAAACTTTTGTAGCCGGGAGGAGTGATTGCGAACTGTCAATCTTGAGCTCCTCCGAATCGTGCATTCCAGGTTGCTCAAGGCGTTGAGTGTAGCCCGACATCTTTATGGCGTGCTCACTAACGGAACTCCCTTCCTCCATCTTGAGTTAAAGAACTTCTGGAGATCTCATATCTCGAAGCGGGCCCGAGTCTGAAACATGGTTTTCAGCTCGAGAATCTCGAAGGGCCGGGATACTCTTCAAAACGATTTTGAAGCTCGGTTCCATAGCAAACAACATGGTGCTCTTAATCACACCATAATCATCTTTGCCGATGATAGACAGCTTTCTCATCGGTACCGGCGATTCTTGTGGGGTCACCTAACGCTTCCCAAGGACATAGTCCTTTTGTCCACCATGAATGATTCTTAGATTGCGGAACCAATTGGTGAAGTTAGACCCATTGTTTCTAAGCTTTTCCTTCTCAAAGAAAACGTTGAAGTTGAAGTTGGACTTGGCCATGTGATCTCTGATTTGCAAGTACAATTTAGACTATGTTCATGATAAATAGTTCAACTTAATCAAATTACTAGATGAACTCCCACTAAATTCAACATCCCTCAAGTTGTTTAGTGAACACGATCCAAATTCACCACACCTAATCCGATCATCACGAGAAGAGATGTGGTTTCAATGGTGGACAACAAAGTGTCGATCATATCATTCATATGACTCATGCTTAACCTTTCGGTTCTTGTGTTCCGAGGCCATGTCTGTACATGCTAGGCTCGTCAAGCTAGACCCAAGTATTTCGCAGTGCAAAAACTGGCTTGCACCCGTTGTATGTGAGCGTAGAGTCTATAGCACCCGATCATCACGTGATGCTTGGACACGACGAACTTTCGCAACAGTGCATACTTGGGGAGAACACAGTTTTTTTTTATCTTGATCTTTAAGTGAGGAATCATCTTATAATGCTACCGTCGCGATCTAAGCAAAATAAGATACATAAAGGGATAAACATCACATGCATATAACTTTATGTGACATGGTATAGCCAATCCTCGCGCAATGATCTCCATCTTGTGCGTTTCGGCATGATCTCCATCACTCCACCATGATTGCCTCCACCACGAATAGCAACTACAACTATTGCTAACTACTTAGCGATAAAGTAAAGCTATTACATGGCGTATAAGAAGTTGACTCGCAGGTCATACACAATTATAAAGACAACCATATGGCTCCTGCCGGTTGTGTACTCATCGACATGCAAGTCGTGAAACATTACAAAACATGATCATCGCATATAATATACACATCACATCTTGGGCCATACCATATCACAGAAAACATTCCCTGCAAAAACAAGTTAGACGCCTCTACTTTGTTGTTGCATGTTTTACATGGCTTATGGGAGTAGATGCTAAGAACGATTCTTACCTACGGAAAGCCACAACGGTGATATTATGGTTGCCAAACTCCGGTGTTAATCCCATGACAACTATAGTGAGAGAAACTGACATCCACCAGCCGCATGTGTGGAACAAGCCACACGTCAAGTGCGGAGCCGGTCTCGCGAACGGCGTCGTGTAAGGTTGGCATGGACCGTTTCAATCTCACTATCCCGCGTCATAAGAAGAACACAAACAAGAGGTTTGCAACAGAAAACATCAACGCCCGCAACAACCATGTTGCGTTCTACTCGTGAAAAACATCCACGCATAGATCTAGCTCTGATACCACTGATGGGTTTCGCGGCATAGTAAATCAAAATTTTCTACGGATGCGAACAGAGGGAAAGCCAAGCTCTAATCTAGGAGATGCAAACAACGAGAGAGATTGGATTAGATCTTCATACCCTTGAAGATTCACACAGCGGAACGCTAACCGGAGCGTGGGTGATGTAGTCGCTTCGCTTCTCCTCCTCGCGATCCGATCCGATCTAGCACCACAAGTGGCGGTGCCTCCGTGAGATGCACACGTGCAGCACCTCGACGTCTCCTCCTTCCTCAGACCAGCAAGTATGGTGGAGAGATAGATTGGATCTACAACACGACGGCGTGGTGTAAATGGTGGAGAATTTCTGCTGCAGGGCTTCGCCTACAAACAGTCGGGAGGGAGAGAGGAAGGTAGCAAGGCAGCTAGGGCTTGGAGGAAGGTGTGTAGTTAGGGGGGAGGGGGCGCACCACCCCTCTATATATAGAGGGGGGCGACCAGCCCTTGCCCCTCCTCCAAGCCTATCTCTAGTTTAAACAATTTAAACTCTCCCTTATCTAGAAATCCTATCTCTAGTTTAAACGATTTAAACTCTCCCTTATCTAGAAATCCTATCTCTAGTTTAAACTCGTTTAAACTTATCTAGGATCGGCTGGGCCCTATGGGGCCTTGTGCCCCTGGACCAATGCGGCCAGGACACTCCCTCATAGGCCCATGCCCCCTCCCGGAAGGTGGGGCCACGTTGGTCCCCTTCCGGAAGGTTCTAGAAGCTTCGGTACAATACCGATTAACGGAACAATTCCGAATTCCAAAAACTGCATTTCCTTATATGAATCTTATTCTCCGGACCATTCCGGAACCTCTCGTGATATCCCGGATCCCATCCGAGACTCCGAACAAAAATTCATAAACCAATTATCCAATCTATCCTAGCGTTGAGATCGTTAAGTGTGTGACCTGGGTTCGAGAATATGCAGACATGATCTTCTATCAATAATCAACAGCGGGGTCTGGGCACCCATATTGACTCCCACACATTCATCGATGATCATATCGGATGAACCACGATGCCAGGATTCAATCAATCCCATATATATATTCCCTTTGTCTCGCGATATTTTACTTGCCCGAGATTCGATCGTCGGTACCGTCATACCTAGTTCAATCTCGTTCACAACAAGTACTTTACTCGTTCCGTAATCCGATATCACTTTGTGATTAACTCCTTAACCACATGCTTGCAAGCGGTGTTGATATCGATTACCGAGTGGGCCCGAAGTATATCTCTCCGACTTGGGAGGGACAAATTCCATCTCGATACATACAACCCAACAGATACTTTCCGATCACCTGAGAGACACCTTTATGATCACCCTCTCATAGGATGACGTTTGATGACCTCAAAGCTTTCTTCCGGTACCAGGGAGTTGCATTATCTCATGGTCTAAGGAATACAATATTTGACATAGGAAAAGCTTCACAAAGATGAACACGATGAAACGATCTAATTGCTTCGCTTAGTTTGGGTCTGTCCATCATATCATTCTCCAATGATATGATCTCATTATCAATTGACAACTCATGTCTATGGTTAGGAAACCTTAACCATCATTGATCAATGGGCTAGTCCATAGAGGCGTACTAGGGACACGGTGTTGTTCACAAACCACACAAGTATTAAAGTTTCCGCTTAATACAATTCTAGCATGGAATATAAACTTTATCATGAATAAGAATTATAATAATAACATCTTTATTATTGCCTCTAGGGCATAATTCCAACACACATTTCGGTCTTCGTATCAACAAACAGTCCTCCCTCGATCTCATTACTTATTCATACGCTGATTGGGCGGGCTATCCGGACACTTGGAAGTCCACATCCGGTGCCTTTCTGGGCGATAATTTGCTTTCTTGGTCTTCACGGCGGCAACCCACGGTTTCTCGTTCCAGCGCGGAGGCTGAATACCGTGCCATTGCCAATTGCATTGCGGAGTCTTGCTGGTTGCGCCAGCTGCTACAAGAGCTGCATCATCCACCTTCCCATGCCACGGTTGTCTATTGTGACAACGTGAGCATCTTGTACATATCCGCCAATCCAGTTCAGCATCAGCGGACAAAGCATATTGAGATTGATCTCCACTTGAGGTCAAGGTCCTCCATGTGTCCACGAGTTGCCAATTTGCTGACATATTCACCAAAGGCCTACCGACCCGACTGTTCCAGGAGTTTCGTTCCGGCTTGAACATCGTCCCAAGCGTCATTCCAACTGGATGTGTGTGTGTGGGTAGGGGGGAGGGTTGGCACGTTGTATTTGTATCCTCATGTAACGTTATTAAGCTGTAACAGTATTTACCTAGTCCTAGGCTATTCATGATCGCTAGGATCCACGACATGCGTGCGCAGTCCCACCTGCCCACGTTTCCCTCTCCATATTTGTAATCATCGTAACTGATTCAATTTGATTGAGTATTCTGCGCAAGTTAGCTAGACCAACCTTTCTCCACCTCTCAAAACTCAACGTATATAACAGAAAGGATGATTTTGAGTGGAGATTTACCGAGATTATGGCGAACCGAGAAGATGGACGAAACATAAGAGACATGGAGGGCTCAAGCGCACGCTGAAACACCAAAGTGGTAAAACTGGATTTACATCGGGGACTTTAACGGGGTGTTAATGGCGCGTGAGAAGGAGGGAGGGACTGCTCGACCCCAAGCCAGATGGACAAGTTTAAAGAGGCGCTGGAGCTACGAGATTTGCATGACCTGGGGTTAAGCGGTGATCTTTTCACCTAGCGAACCCACATTCATTATAGTACTCTCTACGATTCACTAATGTGAAGGCATTCTATCTTTTTCTAATATATATGTATGCAGATATGTTTTAGTGTGTAGGTTTATTTATTTTCGAGTGTATCTAGTATATTTTATAAAATATCTAAAAGTCTTATATTAATGAACTTGAAGAGTATAAGATACATGATGATTGCATCAGGCCGTCGATGTTGTTCGCTTAGGTGCATCCGATGCGTATTTTAATCGGTACTATCCCTGACTCTGTTGTGCGCTAAAATAGAAATGTAAATCATTTGTTCTTCTGACTATATTTACTGAGCCTCTAGGTAACCTCCCTCGAGTTACATTTAAAAAGTTGACTCCATTGCAAACATTTAGTTTGGAGAAGTTCATATCCTTATATTAGTACTGAGTCTGTGCAGTGATAGGATGGGTGGAATTTCAGTGTATTGTATGCGCTGTTATGGTGGCTTTTCTAAGTTGTTAAGGCATTGCTCTTCCTTTTTTGGTGGGTTTGATTTGGTTTCACTCCACAAAATATTCAATGGTTCAAATGTGTCCCAAAAACATGGCATTATAATTTCATATTTTCAAACTTACTATATGTCTCTACCTATCTTTATTTTCACGGATGGACGGGTGTGATCTATACTATTAAAAAGATTGGGAATGTTCGTTGCATCAGAAAATTTTCCGTCTGCCTGGTATTGACCGTTTTGCCCTTTACGTTTCTGAATTATTACACGTTTTTGCCACCGGCTAAGTCAAACCGAAATGTGCGGTGAAATAAAAAAATTCCAGAGGGCGAGAAGCCTGAGCGACAAAAGATCCGAGCGAGCGGCCGGGCCTTTGTGCTCCATGCGGCGGGGACGGACATGCACCTGGACGGAGCCCTTGGCGGCGAGGACGCGCGGCTAGAGGAGGGCGCGGAAGGAGCTGTGGAAGGTGTAAACGAGGCGACAAGGAGGATGCCACGAGCTAGGGAGGCGGGTTGAGCGGACCGAGGCCGAGCAGATCCGGTGACCGCCGGCGTGGGAGCTCTTGGCTGCGGCGCGTGGCGGAGGGAATCGAGCTGGGAGGAGAAGAGGCAGGAGGGCCGGTGCACTGGACCTGGGAAGAGAGGTGAATGGAGGAGGAGGTCTAGGGATGGCCCGGTGGGAGGCGCCCGGCCTGGGGTCAATCGAGGACTCCATCAGGAATGGAAAAGAGGTGTTCGGCCATGGCTCAATCCGGGACAGGGGTGGTGGTTGGAGGGGATAAGAACAAGAGGTAAGTAGCCGGGTGGGTGAGACTGATTTTAACAGCCGGACAACTTATTCTTTGGCTCTGCCTTGTTGGCGATATGGACATACGCTGAGAAGCCAGGAAGCTTAGCAACATATGGTAGGCCACGAACAGCCTAACGATCTTTGAACAGCCTAACGAGTCAAAGTGTGTCGTTACATATGGTGTTAGCAGGCTAGCATTGGTGTGCCCGCGAGTTTCTGTCATTCAGTCTATGGATGTAAAACAATCGCATCGGATCTAAGTATTTTTTTTCGATAAAGTACGCTTTATTACTCCCTCTGTCCAACAAAAAATCCTAGTAACAAACGGCCTTCTGCTACTCCCTCTGTCCAACAAAAAATCCTAGCAATAAACGGCCTTCTGCTACGGAGAAAAAACTTGATGGAGCGAGCGAATCACAAAAATATCAGCCCTGAGAGCCCATCTCAGGTCACGTGAACTCTTGTACTTCCTCTGTCCAAGAATAGATGTCTTGGATTTTTCAAAATTTGGATAAATCTATATATTAAAAAGTGTCTAGATTCATTTAAATTTTGGCAAATTTGAGACATCTATTTTGGGACGGAGGAAGTATGATAAACAGGAATTGATTTGGAAAACCATCACGACATTTGAGACCCATAGACACCATCATGCGCTCGAAGCATTAAACTGGCTGAAGGCGAATGCCAGCCAGAAAATCAAGCCTTCTACCACAATAACAGTATGTACTCTCGGCAGGTTAGCGCATACTACCGAGTTATCATACCCAAACGTTATGGTCAGTTCGTACTTCGTAGTACCGGCTAGCACACGACGAGCTAGCAAGTTAGGCCAAGTCGTGTCGGTGCGTTCATACCCGCCGACTCGGGAGTGCATGCATGGGGGCAGTCAGCGAGGCCCCAACTGGAATGCATACAAGCTGCGGGTAGTCAGCGAGGCATGTTGGTGGATGGATAGGTCGTCCTTGATGGTGACATGGCACCCATTCACGATAGCATCCGTGGATGTCCGTGAAGGTGCATAATACAAGTCAAGACTCCGGACGTGAAGGAGGCGTTGTCGGTGATAGTGGGTATCGGAGCCACCAAAAAAATTGTCGCGTCGATAGTACCCGCACAAGTTAATGACAACACCTATTACTCTGGAGGTGCTAAACGTCGTGGGATATATGGGTGTCATCGTGTTTCGCGATGTACTCAAATAATAAGATTGAAGCCCGTAGCAACGCACGGACATTTGTGCTAGTATATATAACAACCTATAATAGCCTCGGTTATGCATTGGCATAAATCTATGTTGAATAAAACTCATTGCCACAATCAAAACCCGAACCTTCTCTTAACCGCCATAACCGATGATCATAAGAACAATTCAATTTAGCAATGAATATAAGTCACACTAGAATACTCCAACAACATAACCAAAAGTTGGGATATGCTAAACATGTTCCCAAGGATCAGCCAACATGCATACACATTCAGATTTGATACCACAACTCAAGCACAACACAATACAACATAGTTTAGAACGAGCCTAGGTTCTAACTTCAAGTTATATGATACAAACCATAAGTTCAAATCAACATGAACACATCGGAATAAGTTCACAATGCCATAAGATGGCTGCAAAACAACAACCTTGAAGTTTGCCCACAACACACAAGGGGCTAAGATCTTGTAGGAAGAACCAAACCGATCGTTGAGGTCATACTCAGAATCACTATCAACGGACGTTTTTTCCTCTGCAAAAAGATTTCAACAATAAGGTGAATACTTAAGGTACTCGACAAGTATTACTTTCACGTTAAAGCAAAACTAAAATTGTATATAAGGTCTTCTAGATCAAACAAATTTTAGATCTGAACTCAATTATCCAGCACCTAAACCATCATGGTTTCCACTCTAAAATACATCATATGATCAAGTAAAATCACCCATGTCCATAATCAATTAGTTCTAGAATTTTGGAGAAACAAGAGAGACAAAAGCAATTGACAATGGAATCACTGAGCAAAACAATGCATCCACTGTCCGGGACAAATTTTGTGAATTAAACCCATAAAATAATGGTAAGATCACTCATTCTAGGCTCATAATAATCACATAACCCTAGAATTTGGACGACCATTGGATTCACCCGCAGGTGACCAAAAGCATAATTAATTCAACAACATATAGAGATATTATAGAACATGTATAGGAAATGCATAGTATAATGAGGAGTGTAGCCAAGACATTGGATGTGTAACAACTCACTGGCGACAATTACCATTAATGACTTCTATCTCATGTGTGAAATAACCAATGGCGGAGCTATGTACAAGTGAGGGGGTGCCCCCCCAGCCTAATGTGTTTTGCTTAATTAGCCTTCATAATCTTGGATTAGATAGGAGAAAAGTGGGTTATTAGCCCCCCAACTAGCTCGTAGTAGACATTGCACAAGGAGTGCCCCATGGAATCTTGTCTAGCTCCGCCATTGGAAATAACCAAGCACGTCCATGATCATGGACATGTCAACTCGAATAGATTTTTTCATGTAGGGGGTGTACAAATTTACCCTCACCTGAGCAATGCACCATTTGTTCCGACCCTCTCCTTCAGTGGGCAAGATGCATAGTGAACTAATACAATCCCTTTTCAACACATCGTCCTAAATAGTAGTTGCTGATAACCCGCAAATGTAGGGGATAAATTGTAGTACCTTTCAAATAGAAAAGATTGTCAAAACCCACGAGGAGCTAAAGGTATTGGTTAGAAAATTCAAAAATTAAACAATAAAAGGTGTAAAGATTTGTATTTTCTAGATTACAGATTGCTGGAAACTAAATGACAGGCAAAGTAAACACAAGTGAAGTAAATTGCAAGTAAAGTAAACTCTTTTTTCAAAGAAAGCCCAGTCCCCTATTTAGAAATAGGACAAGCTTGAGATGTGTTCTTATATGAGACAAGATTTCCGAGGGTGACATAGATTACATGGCACAAAGATTTATAGAAAAGCATGGAAAGTACCTTGTCAAGTTTTATTCTAGATAGACGGAGCCTAATATAGGTACAACCACACACATGTGCAATTACGCCTCTAATAATTGGTCCCAAGATCACATACATACGCAATCAAGGGATTCATTAATACATAAAAGTACAACCATTACTTAAAATTTTGGGGTACCCGATCATATAACCTCCCCTAATGCAATTATAAGGATTAGGACAAGGTTTCTGTCATCTCCCACTATGCCTACTGATACGTCGGAAACGTATCTATAATTTTTTATGCTCCATGCTTGTTTACTATCTACTTTGCCTTGCTTTCTCTACACTTTGAGGTGTTTTTATAACTTTTCTGGAACTAACCTATTAACAAGTTGCCACAGTGCCAGTTGTATGTTTTCTTCTGTTTTTGGTTACAGAAAGGCAGAAAATCAATATTCTCGGAATTGGACGGGACAAAAGCCAAAGTCAATATTTTACCATGGGCGACACGAAGTCCAGACGAGAGACGGAGAGGTGAGCCAGGGCCACCACACCCCCCGAGGCATGGGCGGGCCTACCCCGCGCCTGGGCAGGGTGTGGGCCCTCTGGCCTCCTCCCAGCCTTACCTCTTCGCCTATAAGAAGCCCCCGATGCAGAAACCCTAGGAACCCAATCAAAACTCTACGAAACCTTCTGTAGCCGCTGCCACCATCGTCCCTAGATCGGGGGGGGGGGGACATGAAGTTCTTCCCGACACCCTGCCGGAGGGGAGATCATCCTGGAGGCCTTCTCTCTGGTATGAAGCGTGAGTAGTTCCACGTTAGACTACGGGTCCATGTAGTAGCTAGATGGCTGTATCTCCTCCTTGTGCTTTCATGTATAGATCTTGTGAGCTCCGTTCATGATCAAGATCTAATCTATTTGTAATCATGCATGTTGTGTTTGCGGGGATCCGATGGATATTGATATTACTATGTCAGATTGATTAATGGTTTTGTCTATTTGATACTATCATGTCTGTGTTGTTTGTGATCTTGCATGATCTCCGTTGTTAGTAGCTATCTTGGCCAAGTAGTTGCTATTGACTCCAAGAGGGGGTATTTATGCTCGATAGTGGGTTCATGCCTCTAGTTTCCAAGGAAGTGAGAAATCTCTTGATTTGTAGATGTGATGTTGCCACTAGGAGAAAACAATGGTCTCTTGTTCATAGAACAAGTGGATTGTTTACCTTACACACTTTTCTTGAAGGAGTTATGCATTGCTTGCAACTTAATCTTTGGAGGGTTCGGATGATAACCTAAAGGTGGACTTCTAGTCATAGATGCAGTTGGATGGCGGTCTATGTATATTGTTGTATTGCCCAATCGAATCTCATAAGATCTTTTTGTCTGGTATTGCATTGTTATGCCATGCCCAGTTCCTGTCAATTGCCCTGCTATAATTTGTTTACCCTTCATGCCATGTTGTTTATCTAAGGAGAGCACATCTAGTGAACTATGGACCCCGGTCCAATCTTTACCATTGATACATCCTCCACTATTACCTGTTTAGTTGCTGCAAACCATTACCTTCCACACTGTACAGTTAATCCTTTGTTACAGCAACCGGTGAGATTGACAACCTCACTGTTAGTTGGAGCAAAGTCTTGAGTTTGTGTTGTGAAGGTTTCCACGTCGCTTGCAACACCTGTGTGTCATTTCCTTCCTCCTACTGGTTCGATAACCTTGGTTTCTTATCGAGGGAAGACTTGCTGCTGTGCTTCTTCACACCTTGCTCTTGGGGTTCCCAACAGGCTCCACATCAACTGATCCATCAACAAGTTTTCTGGCGCCGTTGTCGGGGAGGCTAAGGACGTCTTCACAAGGGGACTTCTCCTTAACCTTTCTCTTTGCGTTGTTTTTAGTTTGCTTAGTTTCTTTTGCTTGGTTTTGTTTGCCTCTTTTCAAAAACTCGAAAACAATTAGTTTAGTTTGGTTTGCTTTTTCTTATCAAAAACACAAAAAATTAGTTCCTACTCTAGTTGCTGCTGTTTTTGGCTTGCCCACCTTTTCCAAAATGAACTCCGCTGAGAACACCAAGTTGTGTGACTTCACTAGCACAAATAACAATGATTTATTTAGCACTCCCATTGCTCCACCTGCTCCTGATGCTACCTTTTATGAAATTAAGCCTACTTTGTTGAATCTTGTGATGAGAGAGCAATTTTCTGGTGCTAGTTCTGATGCTTCTGCTGCCCATCTCAATAACTTTGTTGAACTTTGTGAGATGCAAATGTATAAGGATGTAGATGGAGATATTATTAAGCTCAAGTTGTTTCCTTTCTCCTTGAGAGGAAAAGCTAAAGAATGGTTGCTATCCTTGCCTAGAAATAGTATTGATTCTTGGACTAAGTGCAAAGATGCTTTTATTGGAAAGTACTATCCTCCTGCTAAGATTATATCTATGAGAAGTGATATTTTGAAATTTAAACAACTTGATAACGAACATGTTTCTCAAGCTTGGGAAAGAATGAAATCTTTGGTTAAGAATTGTCCCACTCATGGAGTCACTGCTTGGATGGTTATCCAGACTTTTTATGCAGGTTTGAACTTCTCTTCAAGAAACCTATTGGATTCAGCTGCTGAAGGTACCTTTATGGGCATCACTTTGGGTGCTGTAGCAAAGCTCCTTGATAATATGATGATTAACTACTCTGAATGGCACACTAAGAGAGCTCCACATGGTAAGAAGGCAAATTCTGTTGAAGAAACCTCCTCTTTGAGTGATAAGATTGATGTTCTAGACCGTTAGCTCAACTGCATGCTAAGTGGGAAAGGGAAGCTGAAATTGATAGAAACAATAGTGTGTGCACCATCACTAGAATGGATACCACTAAACCACAAGAAGTCCCCATTCCTCATCCTACAATGCCTAAGCCTAATGAGTCTACTACTAGTAATGCTAAGTTGGATTTTGATATAGATGGTTACAATATTTCTGAAGTGATCCTGTTTTTGCAAAAGCTAGAAGTCCTGATGCTAGTGATATGCATGTTTCTTTCACTAAACACATTATAGATGCTCTTGTTAAGATTAAGGAAGAGAAGCTAAAACACAAATCTTCTATTCCTAGGAAAGTAGAAGATAGTTGGTAACCCATTATTAATGTGCAAGTGAATGACTTTGATCTCAAGGCTTCATGTGATCTTGGTTCTAGTATATCTATTATGTTGGAGATATGCCCTAGAGGCAATAATAAATGTAGTTATTATTATATCTTTGTGTTTATGATAAATGTTTACATTCATGCTATAATAGTATTAACAAGGAAACATTAATACTTGTGTGATTTGTAAACTAAAATAGAGTCCCTAGTAAAGCCTCTATATAAATACTAGCTTGTTGGTTAATAAATGATTGTGGTTTCCCTATCATGAACATTGAGATGTTATTAACAACAAGATCATATCGTTAGGAGAATGATATGGTGGACATACTCCTATAGATAAGCGTAGCATAAAGATCAAGTCATTTTAATAGTTCAATTGCTATATGCTTTCTGATACATAGTAACCTAATTCCTTCGACCATGAGATCATGCATATCACCTTCACCGGAAGAATGCTTTGATGACATCAAACACCACACCGTAACCGGGTGGCTATAAAGGTGGCATTGAGTGTTCAGAAAGTATTGGTTGAGACACATGGATCAAGAGTGGGATTTTTCCATCCATATGACGGATAGATATACTCTGGGCCCTCTGGGTGGAATGTCATCCAATTAGCTTGCAAGCATGTGACTGGCTCTGAGGATCACATATCACGGAGCGAGAAAGAGTACTTATCGATGCGAGGTTGAACTAGGTATGTAGAGATACCGATGATCATAACCTCGGATAAGTAAACTATCGTGAGACAGAGGGAAATTGGTATCATATGTAAGTGGTTCATTCGATGCAAAGTAATCGTAGAAATATGTGGGAGCCATATGAATTTCCATTCCTCAATTGGTTATTGTTCGAGAAGTGTCTCAATCATGTCCGCATAATTCACGAACCGTAGGGAGACACACTTAAGGATTCGACGTTGTTTGAGTAGTTATGGAATGATGAGTAAGAGACCGAATGTTGTTCGGAGTCTCGGATGGGATCCAGGATATCACGAGGAGATCCGGAATGGTCTGGAGAATAAGATTCATATAAGGAAAGTCCTGTTTCGGGGTTGGAGAATGGTTCCGGTGTTTTCGTCGGGAATGTTCTAGAAGGTTCCGGGATGTCCGGAACTCCGGAGGGGAAGGGTACATGAATGTGTCATAACAAGTTGGAATGATTGCATCATGTACTAGGTGTCATCGCTGAACACAATAAAGGGTTTAATCAAATCCTAGTTTGAAAAGTCAAACGCCAATTTGAAAAGTCAAACGGCTATTTTGTGAGGTGGAGGGAGAGTGGGAAACCTACTTGGGGAGGAGTTCCCTCCCTCCACTGCCGACCCACTTGGAGAACGAGTTGGGGAGGGACTCCCCTCCCCTTGGCACGCCCCCTCCACCTATATAAGGAGGGGCAGGGCTGCCCCTCCAAGCACACAACACCACGCCCCGCAAACCCTAATCCTAGCCGCCGGCGCCGCCACCTCCTGCTATCGCCGCCACTGCCTAGGGAAAGCCGCCGCCGCCTAGGAAAACCCTAGCCGCCAGCCTTGCTCCTCCTTGGTGCGTCTAAACCCTAGATCGCCGAGGCTCTCTCTCATAGTCCACCATACTCGCTTCGGCTTAAGGCGAAGCCTGAGATCTCCTCTGCTTCCAATTACCACGTCTTGCTTGAATTGCGAGGAGAGTGATACAACCTCCGTTTTCTTGGAACAAGGGAGAGGAAGGTCTTCGAAATCAGTACGATGTGACCGACAAGGAGCGCTGCCGGAACGCAGCGCCGGAAGGATCGTCTACGCAATCTTGAGATCGGCAAGAGTACGACTACATCACCCACGAGAATCCGTTCTCGTTAAACACTTTGGAATATTTGAGGGTGAGTGTGGCATCCCGCAAAACCACTACTAGAAAATCGCGTTGAATTTGTGCATTGCATCGTCATCATCATGCATTGTTGCATTAAAACTATTTCGCAAAGCCCGTTTTGTTTTCTAAAACGCCCCATCTTTATTCAAACGCCAACCCGGGACTCCGGAGTATTTTGTTTTGGCCGCTATCGGTTTGCATATGGCCCGTTTAAAACAAATAAAAAGTTCCATTGTTTTTAGTAGGGGCAGTCGAACGGGCCAACCCGACCCGAACGACCGCCCCAGAAAAACTAATCGGTCCAACTAGCCTGGCCCTCTAAATCCTAGAGCTACCCAGTTATACACCCACCCTTCCCAGCCACATCACCCCCTCCTATCAGGAGCCGCCACCTCACCTCCTCCCTCTCCCTCACCCAACCAGGCCACGCCACGTCAGCATCACCACCCCACTCCCCCTCCCTCACATGCTCTCACCTAGGCCACACACACACCACACCGCATGCGCCGTCCTCTCCCTGCCCGCGTGGCCCCACCCAGGCTGCATGCACTCGACGCACCACACAAGCACACACGCAACACAGCAGCCCCCCCTTCCCCCGTGGGCCACCCTGGACCCGCGCCAACCGCACGCCAGCCTGTCCCCGCCTCAGTCCCAACCCACCCCAGGTCCACCTCCTCCGTGGGACCCGCCCACCAGCCCCACGCACCCTCTCTCCCTCGTCTTCCTCCCGGCCTTGCGTCCAGGCGCCTAGCTCAGCCATCACCGCGCCCGCCGCCTTCCAGTCCCAGGTTCCCTGCGCTTTCCGCTCACTTGCGCCCCTCACCGCCGGCCCGCTCCGCCTCGTCGACCCTCCGCCCGCCGCTCAACCTCGCCCTCCGCCTGCGAGCTCCAGCGCCCGCCGCCGCACTGCCTCACCTCCACGCCTGCCCCCACCTCCGTTCGCCACCGTCCCTTTGCTCCTCCCGCCGGTCTCCGCAACCCCGCGCCTCGCCGCCTCGGCTCCTGCGCCTCGCTGCGCCCGCGACCGCGTCTGCCCTCTCGCCCGCCGCGCACTCGAGCCGACCATTGCCGCCATCCACCTTCCCGCGCTTCGGCCCGGCCGCCCTCCTACCACCACCTCCGCCTCCATGGCGCGCGCCACGCCGAAGCCGCTGCCCCTGCCCGCCGCCAGCAACCTCGCCCGCCGCCTTCATGCCGCCCGCGCCGCGCTGCCTCGCTCTCTCCTCGCAGCCCTAGCGCCCGCCGCGCGTGCCAACCTCCGCCGCCGCGCCCAAAGCTCGCCCGTCGCCCCGCGTTTTCCTTCTCGCAGCGGGTCCCGTCGCGGCGGCCCTCCCTCGCCGGTCGCCGTCGGCACCCAGCGGCCGCTGCTCGCTCTCACGCCGCTTGCTCCGGGATCCTCGGGCTAGTAGCCTCGCCAACCAGATGCTCCTCACGGAATAACAGGTTCTTGCACACGCGGTTGTGTGGTGCTAGGCATTGGAAGAACGATCCGAACGAGTCATCGACAAGTACTCCGGGCGTTTGTAAATCCAAGACCGTCTCCTATTCGAGGAATTACACGTGAAGATGGACCCAAGTGATTCCGAGAAGACCGGCAAGAACTACATCACGGAACAACATGATAATCGACACGGATCCGGAGACCGTGGAGCACCAAGCACGTCCGCCGGTGTCGCGCAAGCTCGCCATGACCGGCTACATGGGGCCATCTACCACAAATCGAAGTCCGACCCGACGACCCGACGAACCAAGTCCGTCAATGATGAACAAGTTGGAACCCCAAGCTCTTCCCCCGACACCGAGGACGCCTACACGGAAACGACAAGTACTTCATCCCGAACGCCACGACCGCCGACATGACCGAAGACCCCGGATGCGACCAGAACTCCCCCGCTACCGAGAACGTTCCCGCCGAGACCAATCCGTCGGACCCCGGACCCTGTCGAACCCCGAAACCCGGAACCCCAAGATCGTCGAGACCCTAATGTGTGAACCTCCCCGAAACCCTATTTCATAACATAATAACAATTGTTGCATATTAATCATTCATCTCGCATGCATATCTGTGGTTTGGGGGCCTTATGCCGATTCACCTCTTAACTAAATATGGGGCCCATATGCGGGCAAATCTAGCCTTATATTGGCCTCATTTAAAATTGTGTAGCGAACCGGAATCTTATCTTGCCTTGTTATAACAACATTTAAACTGCGGGGGTTCTAAACAATTTGAACCATTTAATTAATTGTCGGGACCCCGGTTCCGCTTAATTTGACCTAATTGCATCGCACCTTTGCCATGTCATCCATCATGCATGCATCATGCCGATCTTCTGCCGTGTATTAAATATTGCATCCGGTGTTATTCTAGTGTCTTGCTTCGTCGCGGATAAGGCCGTTGAGTTGATGTGAGCCGTCCCGATCTTCGGTTGAACCTTCGACAATGTTTTCAGGCGAGCATCTCCCCCTTTCTACCTATCTTACTTTTATAGTATTTACTTCCCTCCTGTTGATCTTTGCTATCTGTGTTGCGATGCTCTAGTTTTCGTACCCGTGATATCCCTCGCAGCCATATATAGCCTTGGAAACATCCTATTACCTGTTGTTTGGTAGATAGTTGGACCCGCGTGTCGTAGTCGCTTGCTCAAGTGTTCTGCTTGTCGTCAAGTACCACCAATGTTGGAGGAATTGCCGCATGTTGACGTTGGAGATGATCGTGGCTTTACTTATTGTTCACTTTAATTCCTGTTTAACAACTAAAATTGAATAAGCAGAGGCATCGGTGGGTGATAGGTAAGTTTTGGTTTCCGACCGCCTACTTGTGTCCCGTAGGACCCGAGTTCTTGACACCTGTTCCGAGATCGAGCGCGCTAACCACAGGTGGGGAGATATGGGCCCCCCATTGATAATTACCTGATTTCAAAGTATTGTACTGGGGGCCACAACTAGTTTGAGGTTTTATTTACGATCCTGTACTTATGCCATGCTACTTTCTGTATTTAAATTGTGCGACAGATAGCACCTTTGTCTTTTAGGAAGCGGAGTGATTACGCGGTATCGATGTCCCGATTGGGGATCTGCTTAAACTTCTGACCATTGGCGCAACCCTAAGTCCGTCTCGGAGACCGCCATCTTCGCTATGGTGTACTTAGTGGGGTGGCCCCGGTGCTTGCTTTGGAGTGCAGGGAACGTCGTGACTTAGGCCCCGCCGACATACCGATGGGTGTATGTTGGCTGATCCGCAAAAGGGAAGTGCTGTGGATACTTTGGTGCACCGCAGGGTTTAATCTTTTCGAGAAGCGTGTCCGGTTATGGACGACTTGGAGCACAGTGCTTGATCATAGACAACTATAACTAAAGTTTATTGTTTTAAATTGACTTGTTTCCGATATGATTAGTAATCAGCTTCACTACAACGGAATGGCTAAATAAAAGTACCAACCACTGCTGGGTTTTGGGGTTGTCACATGCTAATTGTATCTGATTAGTAAGTGTTGTAACTATAACGGAATGGTTAACTAAAAGTGCCCACTACTTACTTTATCAGGATGATTATCTAAATCTGACTAGTAAAGTGCCGCAACTATAACGGAATAAGTAAAACTGCCAACCGTGTGAGTTCCTCGGTTGACTTCCTCGTCTGGTCTCGAGGGGGAAACACCAGGATGGGTTTGTTTGGTGATAGCTTCAGGTTGGGTCCGGTTAGGTCATTCTTATCCTCTCGATATCCGCCATTGTATCGAGTCTCTATAGGTTGTTTAGTGCATCTTTGCCGCCGCTTGATCACCATACCTATGTGGCGAGGACCGCCATCTAGCCTCGCTGTGTCTTTGGCCTCGATCGACGCTCCTTCTTTTCCTTTGCCCTTTGTTGGCACCTTTTGTTTAAGCGGTTTTGAGATCGGCGCCGTTAGCAGGGTTACCCTTCCGGCTTGGCCTGGGCAGGGTTATGGACGCCATTGGTTATTCTTCAGGGCTCTTAGCCCCCTTTGCATCTTGTCCGTAGTCGGACGCCCCTTCGTTTTCAAGGTGATTTGGATCTTTGTATATTATATTTGTATTCTTGACTCTTTGAGTCGCTGTTGTATATATCTGTTCTGTGGGTCCCATCGAGGACTGTTGTGTAATGTTATTACTTTGCTTTCCACCCGCACGAAAGTGCCTGGTGGGCGCCTTCGAATCGTTTCTATGCGGGTTTGGCGAGTTTTGCTAAAACTTGCATAGGGCCGATTCTGAGGGTGTTACAGTGAGTTATTCCATCGACTCGTTGCTACAATCTAGTAGATAGATCTTGGCTTGTTTGTTTGTATGCGGTAGAAATTTTTTGTTTTCTACGAATCCCTACAGTGGTATCAGAGCCGTGTCTATATGTAGATCTGTTGCACGAGTAGAACACAATGGTCATTGTGGGCATTGATGTTTTTGTTGTCGATTGCTTCTTGTGTACTTTGCATCTTGCGGGATGGTGGGATGAAGCGGCCCGGGCTAACCTTACATGACATCGTTCATGAGACTTGCTCCACGGTTGACATGCAACTTGCATTGCATAAGTGGCTTTGTGGGTGCTTGTTTCTCCCAACATAGTTAAGATTCAATTTACAACAGGTGATTGACAATACTAGTATCAATGTCGTGGTTCTTGTTCGTAAGTTAGAACGACACTTATTGAAAGCCCCAAACCACGTAAAACATGCAAAGAAAGTAGAGGCGTCTAACTTTGTTTTGCAGGGGTGTGCTTTGATGTGATATGGCCATGATTGTGATTATATTTGATGTATGCAATGTTCCTTATTGTAAGTTGGCAACCGGCAGGAGCCATATGGTTGTCTTTAATTTCTGTTAAGACCCGCGTGTCTATTCAAAGTAGTTGTAATAGTTGAAGCTGGTGGACGACAACCATGGAGCGGCATCATTGACCTTGATGCAATGCCAGTGATGATGGAGATCATGTTCGTGCTTGAAGATGGAGATCGGAAGCACAAAGAAGAAAGGACACATCATATCACATATTATGAATTGCATGTGATGTTAATCCTTTATGCATCTTGTATTGCTTAGTTAACGACGGTAGCATTATAAGATGATCCCTCATGCACACGAATATCAAGTTCTAAAGTGTTCACCCTTAGTAAGCACCGTTGCTAAAGATTGTTGTTTCGAAGCACCACATGATGATCGGGTGTGTTAGATTCCGCAAGTGTATACAACGTGAGCAAGCCAGAGTTTCTCATGCGGAAGCTAAGGTTTGATCTTGACGAGCCTAGCATGTACAAACATGGTCTCGGAACACGGATCACCGAAAGGTAAAGCATGAATCATATAGTAAGATATGATGAACATGTCGATTGTTCGCCATTGAAGCTACATCGACTCTCGTGATGATCGGTGTTGATGTGGTGGATTTGGTCGTGTGATCACTAAACCAATGTGAGGCATATTGTTTTGAGTGGGAGTTCACCTAGATTAATTTAACTATTAATTAGAACTCAATTTGTCATAAACTTAGTCTAAACTATTGCAAATATGTTGTAGTTCAATGGCTGCCCCTATCATCAATTTTAATGCGTTCCTAGAGAAAGAAAAGTTGAAAAACAATGGAAGAAACTTTGCGGATTGGTTCCGCAATTTGAGGATTGTCCTCACTGCTGGTAATTTGACCTATGTGCTGGATGCACCGCTGGGTGACCCACCTGCAGCTACTGCTACCGATGAAGTAAAGAATGTTTACCTCTGTTATCGCCATATTTTGGCCAAAGACGGAGATGGGCCGTGATCAAGATGGGCTTGGAAGATACGTATATTCAACGTGTTGTTGAATCGGCCTTGTGCGTGTATTTGGGCTAAATTGCCCGTGTATCTTGTATCATAGTAGGTTTCGTTTCAGTTTAGGTTCCGTTTCAGTTTAGGTAAAGATAGAGTTGTAGAGTTATTCCAAAGATAGAAAGTCTCCGGACTATAAATATGTACCTAGGGTTATCAAGAAAAGAGGACAATCACGTTCACAACAAACACAATCTCGGCGCATCGCCACCCCTTGTTTCTAGGGTTTCTTTCGGGTAAGTGTCATGCTGCCTAGATCGCATCTTGCGATCTAGGCAGTATTTTTACTTATGCGTTATTTGGTGTTACTCGTACTGAAGCCTTGTTGATGGCGAGTAACACTACTATCATAGATTTATTGAGGCTAGCATCGGTGCTCTTCGTTATAATTGTTTAAGTTATGCTACCTCTAGTTACCTCGCTACCTTTGCACCTTTTCCCAAGTGCAAGGGTAGCATCTTGCTTGATCTTTATTTAGTTGATTCGATCTGTTATGGTTATGCCTTGTTCGCCGAGGTTTAGTTTGATATCTACGTCGGGCCTTGCAAACGGGTTGAACGATCCAAAGAGTAATGCGTAAGGATGTGGTTTGCTAGTTCTAGAGAAGTTGTTCCGCAATTGACTTTACGCTTGTTAGGCCTCTTCTAGGATTAGTTTTCTATCATCTTTTGTATCTACCAGGCTCAATTACGTGTAGGACGTTCCAGTTACGTAGTGAAAACGTTAAACTGTCGTAGATCAATTTAACTTGTAATGATAAAGCAAAACCCCATGTTCTCGTAAATTTAATGCAGAACCACGGGATAATCGGCTCTAGGAGCCGATTCACAGGGAAACCTGGGAGACGGTCACGGCTCGAATTTTATGTATACTTGTTTACCATGCAGAAATCAATCGAGCAATCCTTCACCTTCCCGACCGGTATAGTGGCACGCCTCGAACCAAGCCGTGACGTGTGCCGGAGTTTTGCGGGCGTTGCCGAGGACCAGGCCCACCAGAGCCTGGGAGCCTCCGCTCTTCGTGTTGCTCGCCGCTGCTCATTGGTGAGTTTTGGCAACACATTCTCGCACGCGGGGACCTTCAACAACATGCATCAACATCCGACGCCGAGATGGGGACAGTCACGTACGACGAGCTGCCTGAGGAGCACAAGGCGAAGTATGACGAGATCAAAACTCTCTTCGAAGCCGACCTCATCGGATCTTTTGAGAGGACCCGTAAGCATGACATCAAGTGGAGGGGGTTCTCACCCGAGGGTGCTCTTGATGAGGTGGATCTGTCTGCTCCTTGAGGAGCGCACTGAGCTCATGACAGAGGTCAACTACATGGTGGCTCATTCTCTTCACCGCCATTCTGAGAGCCTTGTGAACGCTTTTGAGCGGATCGCAGTTCGCGTAGTTCAGGAGATCATGAAACATCAGATTCTCAAGACGGGCCTACTGGGACTCACCAGAGAAAGACCGCCTCCAGGCCACATCGCCATTCACACTTGCGGCGGAGCCGCCAGGCAGCGGCAGACGTCGTCTACAAGGTCGAGGCGACCAGGTGCTAGTTCTGTTTGAACCACCTAAAGAAATCCCACATGGATATGTGCACTACGTGTCGGACTGCAATAACGACACGCACCAACCAGATTGCAACCGCAGGATTTCTGGCGAGTTCCCGGAGCCGGGTTTCAGATGGCGTCAGGAGCAGCGTGATGCGGATGGACCGACAAAGGCGTGGCTAGCCAAGTATGCCACTGGAACGAGTCATGAGAATCTAGCCCCGCAGCTCAAACAAAGGGAGCAAATCCACCATCTTGAGAGACCGGTTCGCCCGTGCAAGAGAAGGACAATCGGCTATTCAAAGCCGTACTTCAATGAGTTTGATCTCGATCCCGCCTCCCAAGTATCGGCTCCGAGTTCTCAGGTTCGTGGATCGAAGGATCGAGCTCGATCGAGCACGTGAGCCGATACCGCACGCTTGGGCATGATTTCAAAGATCGGATCAGGCGAAGGTTCTTTGCGCAATCTCGGCTGTGACCAGCTTTTGGATGGTACACCGCTGCCACCGATTCGATTCAGAATCGAAGCAATGGAAGAGCAGCCCCACATTGAAGATCATTCGAGGCTTCCGAGGCTAGCATTGCACTGGCGCAGCGGCGAAGCGGGAGAAACTGTAGCAGTACATCCAGCTCAGACCGCTAAGAACCGATGTTACTCAAATCGTTTAATCGAGAAAGAAGCAATGAGCTAGCAAAGGTTGGGTCTCAAAGACCCATCAAGGATCCGCTTTCGTAGAGTACAACTCGTTGGCATATGGCCCGTGGTAACAATGTATGAACAGCGCGCCACCCCGAGTTGTACCAAGACAAATTCAAACGTTCGATAGGCCTGGTCGATATGTAAGAAGATGATCCTACACAAGACCAGGAGGTGGCCGTATGAATGGGCTCGGGGCAGATCTGATCCTGCAAATGGGTGAAACAAGGTCTGCAAAAGGGTTCACTGATGTGAGCAAAGCCGAGCAGATATTCGATTTACTGCTGAAGGAGAAGCAGCTGAGGTTACCCGAAGTCCACAAAATCCCTATGGCTCAGGAAATGAACGGGAGACCATACTACAAGTGGCATCACTCGTTCACCCACACCACCAATGATTGCAAAGAGCTACGTCGCCAAATCCAAACGGCGATAGAACAAGGCAGTCGATCCTTGGGCGATTCGCCATGAAAGTGGACACAAACCCATTTCCGGCCAACATGGTAGAACTTAGTGGCTCAGCGAGGCGTCCACCGGATTTCGCTCGCGTTAATATGGCGGGGTCCGGGTACCACCATGACACGATAAGGAGGAAGGTGGTCGCCTCGGGGCAAAGAAAGAGAGAGGCTGGTCCATGCGACCGCCCACCCACATTGATAAAGCGGATTTAACAGAGGAACAGTGAGGAGAGTGCGGTATCGAAGCCACATTCCACGATCTCCTTAACAAGTATGAGCTGCCAAGATGACCAACGGCGCGGCGATGGAGACGATGAAGGATATGAGCACCTCGCTAGGGGACCGCTAAAGAAAAGGAAGGCGCATAAACATTGGGATTGTCCTTTCTTCAAGTATTGCTGGACGCTGGAATGAGCCGATTGCCCATAATGACAATCGCCTTGAATGCGGATGCGGAAGAGGCGAGGACACGAGGCCGCCTGTTCAAACGCCTAGGGCCTCTCCCACCTCAGCCGTTATAGGAGTCCGCCGAGCAAAAGACCTCGAGAAGCCAAGGGATGACAAAGAAGAAGACATATATCACCATCCAAGGTGGTGTCCCGACTCGGACATACCCAAAAGCGTAGAGTGCAGCTGCAGAATTTGAGGAAGTCAAGCGCAGATTCCACGCTTTAAAGAAAGCACGGCCCGATCTCGCCGTAAAATTAGGCACCTTGGAAACAGAAACCGACGAGGAAAGAGTGGCGCCTAAACCAGAAAAGCCGATGCACGTACATCGGCTGGCACAAACATGGTGTTCATACTTCCGCCGAATTCGCGCCAAGAACCAATGATCTACCAGGGCACAGTCGATCGCGCCCACGGCAAGTTATCTTTGAGAAGCCACGTGAGAAGGGTTACAAACATCCGAAAGCCCTGTACCTCACGGGTTACATCAATGGGCAACCTGTCAAGATGTTGGTGGACACCGGAGCGGCAACAATATCATGCCATACCCATGCGACGACGCTTGGGACGCCCACCGCAGATCCGATCAAACCAACGCCACGTTAAGCGACTTCAACGGTCGATTTGAACGCAAGGCGCATTGAACGTGGATCCGACCGCGGCAGGAAAACCATACCCACGCTATTTTTCGTCCGTGGAGCAAAAGCACCTACGCCTTGCTAGGGAGAGATTGATTCACGCTAATCGCATTCCATCCACGATGCACCAAAGCTAATACAATGGGATGGAGATGGTGGAGGTCATCCATGCAGATGATTCTATCGAGATCTCCATAGCTGGCATGAACGCCTGGGAAGCTGTAGACCAAGAGTCGATCTCTGAATCAGCCTAGACGGCTGAGCGCATTGAAGCTACAAAAACGGGGTGAGGCTGGTCTTATCCACCGCCTGACAGTAGAAAAGTCCACGATCATTCAGGTACGGCCGATCCCCGCGATCGGCCACAAAAATAAAAAGCAATCATACAAGCGCATCACGTAGTCGAAGGTGAGATGCCCCGCCATTGTAAAACAATAAGGTGTAAACCATCCTTGACTAATGCAATCAAAAGGGCAATGATTCAGCAATCGCCCAAATTATTTTTGTTATCCTCACCTACCGCTTGCCACGTGTTTAGCATCGATTTGACAGTGACTGAAAGCTAGGGCATGGGTTTACATCCGCCGATGAACTAGAAGAATCGACATTGGTCCCGGGATAAGCCACGACCAACATTTATCGCAAGAAGTTAGATCCGGTACGCGGGTCCTATGATAGCCCCTGCTGAAAAATATCCAGATCGCACCGACTACAGAGATGCCCGTTAGACAGAGCATCATTGAGCATCGACTCGCTAAAGCGATTTCGCCATTTCAGCAGCACGATGATGAAGGCCAAATTCTGAAGAAGTCAAGAAGGAGGTCGAGAAAATGTTGACAAGTTAATCAGGCCATGCGTATCGAGTGGATTTCTAGTATCGCACTGTGAGAAAAAGCATGGCCGCTGGCGTGTTACAGATTTTCGGATCTCAACAGAGCTACCCCAAAGGATGAGTATCCGATGCCTGGCAAACGTTAATCAATGCAGCCGGTCATAAGATCTTGAGCTTCATGGATGGCAATGCCGTTACAACCAGATTTTATGGCTCCAAGACATACACAAGATCGCATTCGAGTCCTGTGGTCGGGGTTGTTTGAATATGTAGCCATGACGTTTGATCAAGAATGCCGCGCCACGTATCAAAGGGCCATGAATTATATTTTCCATGATCCGATCGACAAGCTGGTGGAAATTTACATCGATGACGTGGTGGTCAAGTCTGCTTTCAGCAAGGACACCGGACGATCTGCAACGTCCCGGACCGAACAAGAAAATTCGCTGGATGAATCCAAAGAAGTGTGCCTTCGGGTGACGGCCGGTCAGTTCTGGGTTTTTGGTCCATGAACGGAATTGAGATCGGCCCGAAAAGTCGAGGCCGGCGAACAATGAAGCCACCCACCACAAAGAAAGAACTACGCAGTCTCATCGGCAAGATCAACTTCGTAAGATTCATCTCTAATGCCGTGAAGGATAGAGCCGCTCATGGTACTAGTGAAAATTAAATCGACGAGGAATTCACTGGGGTAATAACAACAGCCTTCGACGAGATCAAAGAATATCCGACGGCCGCCAGTTGGTTCCACCCCAAATTTATGGATCCGTTCTACATTTACTTGTCGAGTCGACACGCCCATCGCCTCGGGTGGTGCAAGTTTATGATGGGCTGGAGCGAGTCGTATTTTACATAAGCGAAGGATGCCGACGCAGACAAGGTATCGATATCGAGTTGTGCCTCGCCTGTTTTTTTCACCGCACCAAATTGCGCCATATTTTGCTATCGGAGATTGTCATCATATGCAAGTCGACGTCATAAAGCACATGCCGCGGCCCTATGTTGAAAGGCCGATCAAATGGATGTTTGCATTATCGGAGTTTGACATCCGTATCAACCCGCCAGCGCTAAGGACAGTATTGGCCGACCTTATCGCTGAAAGGATCAACACTAATATAGCGGCACCGTATACGAGCGCGGGCTATGTTTTTCGACGGATCGGTTTGTGACGATGGTGCGGCATGTTACTCGTGTCGCCGGGGCAACATTTTCTTCTCCATCGTTATCCCCTCGCACCAACAACGCCGCTGAGCACGAGGCGATACGCAAGGGAATGGAGTTGCTCATCAAGCCGGAGCGGTGGAAATTTTGAGACTCCAAGTTGGTGATTTCAACTCACGGAAGAATACAAATGAGAGCGAGTCCTCTACCCATTATGGCTGCACCGCCGCGAGCTGATGGCGCTTCGACATAAACTTCACCTGATCCCGCTACTGTAATACCGAGGCAAATGATCTTGCACAAATGGCTTCAGCTACAAGGACATAGCGTAGGGAGCCGATGTTCGTACGCCTCGAAGTCGATCGAGAGCCGATATCTTCAACTACTTGAAGGATTCGGCTCGGGGGGCACCTAAACGGATAAGGTACAAGGCCATGAAGTATGTGCTTATTGGGGATGACATGTTTTACAAGACTCTGGAGGGGTTATTGCTCACATGCCTGGGAACAACCGAGGCCAATCGGCTCCTACACGAGGTACACGGCGCCGTGGAACTCACCAATCGATCACAAGATGAAATGGTTGATCGCGATCGTGGTTTTATTGGCCCACCATGCTCGAGGACGTTTCAACTACAAAGGGTGTCAAGCATGTCGAAATTTGGGAAAATTCAGATGGTACCAGCGCCGATGAACCCCGCCATCAAGCCTTGGCCATTCCGAGGTTGGGGCATGGATATGATCGGCAAATCAATCCTCCATCAAGCAAAGGCCACATGTGGATTTTGGCCATCACCGATTATTTCACTAAATGGGTGGAGGCTGTCGATGAAATCAGTAAACTCAAAGGATGTTATCAACTTTGTGAAAGAACATGTCATCCATAGATTCGATTCCCCAACTATCACGACCGATGGAGGCTCGGTCTTCATTTCTCACGAGTTTAGAAAGTTCTGTGAGGACACGGGATCGTCGATCGATCATCTCCATACTATGCTCGTGCAAATGGGCAAGTCAAGCATCCAACCGCAGCCTCATCAAACCGATCAAGAGAAAAGTCGATGAGCACCCTAGGCGTTGCACGAGGTTTTGTCGAGGCGATGGGCTTATCGCATGTCATGCCATGGAGCGATAAAAACCTCGCCATACCATCTAGTATATGGACAAGAAGCCGTATTGCCCTGGGAAATTACGGCTGGATCGAGACGTGTCACTTTTCAGAACGATCTAACGACTGAAGAATACGCAACCCTGATGAGTGACAGTGTTGAGGATTTAACCGAGCTCAGGCTGTGGTCACTGGAGAAAATCAAAGAGAACAAGGCCAAGGTAGCTCGGGCATATAACAAGAAAGTGAGGCCAAAGGAGTTCCACGTTGGTGATCTGGTATGGGAAGCTGTGTTGCCATTGGGGACTAAGGATGCAACATATGGTAAATGGTCTCCAAATTGGCACGGGCCGACATGTGGTCGATCAAGTTTTAAGAGTAACGATATATGCTCGAGGAGCCGGACGGCGTAAAATTCCTGTGGGCAAAGCCAACGGTCAACATCTCAAGAAATATTTCCCAAGCATGTGGGATGATGGGCAAGAATATGGGGGATATATGAAATCGCCAAGTAAAAGCACGGGAGACATTGGACAAGAAATGTGGGTCCGATACATAAAATAGGCCAAATAAAATAAAAATATATAGCCGATGCGATCATCGACTCTAGAGGTTCATATGTTACAAACAGGTGCCGCCATACATACGAGCCATCAAGAAATGCTTCAAGGCGTGGAGGGCGCCAAAGACGACACGATCCACCTCGGCGATCTCGGCTTCGTCTTCGCCCTTGCCCATCACTAGCTGCTTGTTCAGGCACGTATTTCTCCCAGATCGGCCTTCATTTGAGCTTTGAGGCTTTCGCCCATCTTGAGAGCGGGCGATGGATTCTTCTTTATCACGAATGAGCCGTTTAGTCGCCCGGACCTTCTCTTCAAGATCTTCCAACTCCCTTTTCAAGGATGCGAGCTCGGCGGCACTGACAGAGGCATCAGTTTTTGCATCCAGAGACGCCTTTTTCTCGTTGAGCCGCATCCGTCGCGATATTTGCTTTCGGAGTTACGCAGACTGGATCCTCTCACGAGCTAACTTCACCCTTGGCCCGTAGAAAGACAGGTTACGGCGCCAAAGCTTCACCGCAATGCTACCGGAGTTGGTCTTTTATTTCAGCCAGACGCTCTTCACCTCCTCGTAACCCTCGATCAGCTCTTCGATTGGGGAGGACAGCAGGCTTTGAGACGCTGGAATTGAGGTGGAACAACCCTGGCTCGTGGTTCATCGCCAAAGAACGGGAGTTGGTTCGATGGATTCGTGGTCGAACGACAAGAAACCTGAAATATCACAACTCGCAGCCGAAAGCGGGATGCATCCAAACGTGTAAGGATGAGCCGAAGAACCTAAACGCATTCTCCTAAGATCGAGGGATAGCCGATGAGGAGACCATCGGCTTGTGTGTGGTCGCCGGAGGCTTGGCCGAGTGGTAGTCGCTTCATCCGCACCTTCGGGATTCCCAGATCCGCCGGCACTGCCTTGCTTTCCCACCGAAAACATCAGTGCAGATGAAAGGTGTTCTTAGTCGATGTAAATAATGATAAATAGGCATAAAAGGAAACAAGTAGTAAGAGTATGAAGGGTGGTGATTTTCAAACCTCTCGGCTCGACGAAGAAGCTTGTAGTCCTTGCGAGCTCTCTTGGGACCCTTGGCTCGCCTCGACCGGTGCTCGGGTAAAGGTGTTCAGAGCCGACCTTTCCCGAAGCCGATGGTGGTGAATTGGCTGGTTCGTGTGATGGTCCTCTCGAATCCGCTGGGCCTAGTTCTCCTCGATTGGTCTGGGTATCCTCACTGGAGGTATCTTCGACGGAAGCCTGTAAAAGAGGAGAACCAGTAAGCGCGAGCATGTCTGCAAGAATGGAAGAATGACAAGGATTGACCAAGGCCTGAATTAGCTTACATGCGAGCTGTCTGGAGAAGGGCCCCGGCGCCTCAAGGTCTTCCTGGCAGCTACCTTCCTCACCATCGCTCGGGTTTTAGCTCGAACTCGAGGGGCCCGACTTAGGAGTTGTTGGTTTCTTGGAAGCCGATTGTGGTGTTATCGGCCGCTTACGCATTATGACCTTTTTGGCAGGTGGGTTTTGCGAAAAGAACCATGAGCTGGCGGAAGAACTCAAGGGGAGCCATCACTGCATGTAGGCTCGTGGCCATCTTGTTGCAAAGAGAAAGAATGGATTAATAAAAGGATCAATTGCAAGCTGCATCAAGAAAATTTGCAAGTAGTGGTACCTGCTCCACGGGATGTCATAGTCAAGATCGAGCTGTTTCAAAGAACGGTCCCGCAGCTCTCCTCGGGCGTGAGTCTTCCACATCGACCACCAGTCTTCAAAGCTACTCTGTTGATGAGGCAAAGGTGAGGTCTGGGAATTGGGATGGTCGAGCATCAAAGAAGGAATAACACCTTTGGTGGTGAGAGGATCGTGTCGGCTCGCCTCCGTGAAGGTGATGGAGAAAGAAGTAGGAGCTACTTGTCCAAGGCCGAATTGCAGCCACTACGACCGGCTGGTAGAATTCATACCTGTTTGATTATTCTATTGGACGATTTCATGCCAACTGGAAGGAAACAGGCTAATCACTGGGTGGAAAAGAGCTGCCGAAAGTGCTAGTGTCATCTGCAAAATTGTCCAGCCCCAAGGAGAGTGGATTTTCAAAGTGTTCCAATTCCTCCATGTAAGGAAGAAGGTAGGGTTGTCTGGCCTTGGAAGAAAGTGTCAACCACTTGGATGCCTCCCGAGGGGTCAGCCATCGCCTGGCGCGATACAAAGCTTGGCCATAGCCGGTGCATCGGATCCGCCCTTTACATCTAGAAAGGTGCAGCTCGCCAAAAGGGGAAGTTTGGGATGTGATTTTGAACACAATGAGCCCATAGCTGAATAAACCACCAAGGACCACCTGCTTTGACTGCTATGCCGAGAACAATTGACAGCGTACATCAACCGAGGTATCGATAGACTTCTCCAAGAAACAGCTTGTCGAGGCCAAGTTGAGTACCTTTGGCCGGTTCCTGGGCTAAGGAGAGATAGTTTTTGTTGGAGCAAGGAAGGGCCAGAATATGAAATGCTCCACCCAGAAGTTGAGAAAGGTGTATGTTCTTTCTCCGAACAGGCCCTTTGTTTTCATATGGCGTTGGAGGTAGGCACCCCCAGGCAAGATGTTTTAGAAGACAGCTTGTAAGGACTTTGGTCGCTTTAAAGCGAGGGGCTAGGTGATGTAACATCCGACACTAAAGGATCATCACCATGTCTAACAAGGTTGGTGACATGCCATGACAAACATAAAAGCGATTCGAGCGCCGGACTGTAGTAGCCGATGGTTTTAAGGTTCTCATGTTTCTCAAGAGGAGACAGTGATAAATGCAAGGCATCGGCTATTCCCGTGGGTTTCCATTGGGATTGGTAAGCTCTAGCTACTCACGAACCAAGAGACCCAAAGTTCGGGGATTAGGCCAGCTCAGAAGCCTCGCCCAAGAGTTCAGATCTAGGTCTTGGCTTAAGGATTCTGCTTGCTTCGCAAGAAATCGACAGGATTAGAATCAGACGGGCCAAGACAGAGGGAATTTGGGAGAGAAGGATGCGGCAGGATGTCTCAAACCTAGAAAGTTTAATGGTGGAATAAAGGCATTAATTCTGGTGTTCGCTATTAAATTCTAATCGCGCTCGTGACATCGAGGAGTAGGCGACTTCAGACCGAGACCTCTGGATTGGTGTTGGACGATTCCGCCATCTAGTTTACCGGAAGATGGATCTATGCGTTGAGGATTGAGGGTTCTTGTTGCTGTGAGCTCGATCCGGGTGGGCAATTGGAGATCCGGTCGCCTTTTTGAAGAAGGTCGATGTTACCGCTGAAACTAAGAAGTGGCCGCTTAGATTTGCCTAAGTATGCTACCAAGTTTTGACCCTGTCAACGTTTTTTGGGAAAGCCGATATGGTCATCGGCTCTTTGATTTGACTTGTTTGATCAGCAAGGTAAGATAGATGAAAGCCGATACAGTGTTATCGGCTTCTGGAGCATCGACCTATTTTGGTTACCGGCAAAATTGGGGCGATAAAAGAAATCTTCGAAAAACAGATTTTCATTCATTCAAAAGCTGATTTCATACAAAAGGCTGATTGATTACAAAAGGGAGCCTACTAATACTACTACTGGTTCCTAATCTAGGCCGAGGTCGTCGTCGCTGCCGTCGCCGCCGTCTTGTTCGCTAGCCTCGCCGCCACCGCCGCCGCCTTCACTTCGCTGCCAAAGCCGGGCCTTCGCCCTCAGTTGCCGCCGGTGTCCTCGCCGGACCCGCTGAAGTACTTCACCGGGCTGGTACTCCTGAGGAGGTGTCCTCCTCTTCCTCCTCTTTCATCGGAGGAGCCGACGCCGCCCCGTGACATGGCGCTGCAGCCGCTCGCCTGGCCCTCCATCGGCAAGAAACCGCAGGTTGTCCTCGCCATCGGGTCAAGGACGCCGCCGCCCTCCCACCAAGCGGTGAAGTCTCAATCCCTCTCGTCCCACCATTGTGGGGCGAGTGTTAAATTGCCGCCGCGGTGCTCCGCGGCCGCTCGGTCGCTTGAGTTGAGGGGAGGATGCAGGGAGGAAGCAGAGGAGGCCATGGCGGAGAAAGAGGGTTTTTCGAAGGAGGAAGAAGGGTTTTTGGCCATCGGGAAGATGGGGACCGCGAACTGCCAGATGGATTTAAATAAGGGGAATAGTATGAAGCGGTTCAATGCCATAGCGGTTTCCCAGAATGTGCTTACAAAATCGTCAAATCATGCACTGCGAAGGAGTTGAGAAGACAGGGCATCATGATGAAGGGGTAGCGTGACGATCCTGTTCTGCAACGCATTCTGTCAACGCGTAACCCGATACAAAAAAGGGGGGAGAAGGAAAAAACAGAGTGGTTTTGGAATTATTATTGCCAAAACCAGGGGGGCATGTGTTATCGCCATATTTTGCCAAAGACGGAGATGGCCGTGATCAAGGTGGGGCTTGAAGATACGATATTCAACGTATTGTTGAATCGGCCTTGTGCGTGATTTGGGCTAAATTGCCCGTGTATCTTGTATCATAGTAGGTTTCTGCTTTCAGTTTAGGTTCCATTTCAGTTTAGGTAAAGATAGAGTTGTAGAGTTATTCCAAAGATAGAAAGTCTCCTGACTATAAATATGTACCTAGGTTATCAAGAAAAGAGGACAATCACCACAACAACACAATCTCTACATCGCCACCCCTTGTTTCTAGGGTTTCTTTCGTAATATAGTTGCCTAGATCGCATCTTGCGATCTAGGCGATTTTTACTTATGCGCTATTTGGTGTTACTGGGATCAAGCCTTGTTGATGGCAGTAACACTACTATCATAGATTTATTGAGGCTAGCATCGGTGCTCTTCGTTATAATTGTTTGCTATGCTACCTCTAGTTACCTCGCTACCTTTGCACCTTTCCCAAGTGCAAGGGTAGCATCTGCTTGATCTTTATTTAGTTGATTCGATCCGTTATGGTTATTCCTTGTTCGCCGAGGTTTAGTTTGATATCTACGTAGTCAGCCTTGCAAACGGGTTGAACGATCCAAAGAGTACGTAAGGACGGGTTTGCTAGTTCTAGAGAAGTTGTTCGGTAATTGACTTTACGCTTGTTAGGCCTCTTCTAGGATTAGTTTCTATCATCTTTGTATCTACCGTGCTCAATTACGTAGGACGCTCCCGCTACGTAGTGAAAACGCTAAACCGTCAGAGATCGATTTAACTTGTAATGATAAAGCAAAACCCCATGTTCTCGTGAATTTAATGCGTAACTACGGATAATCGGCTCTAGGAGCCGATTCTGTGGAAACTCGGGAGCCACACGGTTCAATTTTATGTATACTCTGTTTACCATGCAGAAATCAATCTGAGCAATCTTTCACCTTCCCGACTGTATAGGTCGTGTGGCACGAACCAAGCCAGACGCAGCGGAGTTTTGCGCGTTCGAGGGACCAGGCCCACCAATAGCCTGGAGCCTCCGGCTCTTCGTGTTGCTCGCTGCTCGCCGGTGAGTTTTGGCAAGCAACAACCGCTTGGAAGACTCGTACTCCATAGTGCAAAGGTGCTATCTTGTATGGTTTAGAATCGGAGCTTCAGAAAAGGTTTGAGAATTCAGCCACACATGATATTGTCCGTGATCTCAAATTGATCTTTGAGACTCACGCGGCAATTGAGAGCTATGAGGCTTCTGAAAAGTTCTTTAACTGCAAGATGGAAGAGGGCAGCTAGTGAGCATGTGCTTAAGATGTCCTGCACACAAACTTCAAAGCTTGGGTATAGTGATTCGTAATTCTTTGGGGATTTATCGTCCTCCAATCACTACCACCAAGTTACAAGAACTTTGTGATGAACTACAATATGCAAAACATGAACAAGCAGCTGCAACTCTTCGCCATGTTAAAATCAGAAGGAGATCAAGAAAGAGCACTAGTGTTGATGGTCAATAAGACCACCAAATTCAAAAAGGCAAGTCTAAGCAAAAGGGACACTTCAAGAAGGGTGGTAAGAAAGTTATCACCGAAGAAGACCAAGGCTGACCTAAGCGATATCCAGTGCTTTACCGTAAGGAGAAGGTCAACGGAAGCGGAATTGCCCAAAGTACTTGGATCAAACCAAGAACATCAAGAAGAAAGGTATATTTGATATACATGTTATTGATGTGTATCTCACCAGTACCGTGAGTAGTTCGGGTATTTGATAATCGTTCGTTGCTCATCTGTAACTCGAAACAACTGCCGCAGAATAAACGGAAGCTAGCAAAGAACGAGGTGACGATGCGCTGCGGAACGGATCAAACGCTGATGTGATCGCGGTCGGCACGCTACCTCTTCATCTACCATCTGGATTAGTTTTATACTTAAATAATTGTTATTTGGTGCTCGCTTAAGCATGAACATTATATCGGGATCTTGTTTATTAAGACGGCATTACTTGTTTAAGTCCGAGAATAATGGTTGTTCGATTTATATGAGTAATATGTTTTATGCACATGCACCTTTTATAGATGGTCTATTCTTATTGAATCTCGATGGAAATACACATATTAATAACATTGAAGCTAAACGCTTGAAATCGAAAGCGATAACTCGACCTATATGTGTCATCGTCTTGGTCACATTGGAGTGAAGTATGAAGAAACTCCATTCCGATGGACTTCTTGAATCACTTGATTAATCACTTGAAGATGCTAAGCATGTCCGATGGTAAAATGACTAAGACTCCATTTTATGGATGATGGAGCGAAGCTACGGACTTATTGGAAATCATACATACCGATGTGTGGTCCAATGAGTGTAGCATCGCCGGTGGTTATCGTTATGTTCTTACCTTCACGGATGACTTGAGTAGATATGGCTATATCTACTTCATGAAACATAAGTCCGAAACTTTGAAGTTTAAGGAATTTCAAAGTGAGGTGGAGAATCAACGTAACAAGAAGATTAAATTTCTACGCTCGATCATGGAGGTGAATATCTAAGTTACGAGTTTGGCGAGCATTTAAAGAAGTGCGGAATACTTATTAATTGACACCGGTCGGAACACCACAAATAAATGGTGTCCGAACGCAATCGAACTCTTGGATATGTTTCTATGATGTCACTTACATTTACCACTATCATTTTGGGGTTATGCATTAGAAATGCCCGTGATTCACTTTAAATAGGGCACCATCTAAACTCCGCTGAAACGACACCGTATGAATTATGGTTTGGGAAGAAACCCAAATTGTCGCTCCTTAAAGTTCGGGTTACCATAAAGAAGTTAGAACCCAAAGCTTAAAAAATGCGCCTTCATAGGATACCCTAAGGAAACTATTGGGTATACCTTCTATCATAGATCCGAAGGCAAAACTTCAAGGTTAAGAATGGATCCTTTCTAGAGAAGGAATTTCTCTCGAAAGAAGTGACTGGAAGGAGTAGAACTCTACGAGGTTGTTGAACCTTCTCGAACTTGCGAGTAGCGCAAGACCGGAAGTAGTTTGGCGCCTACACCAATAAGAGAGGAAGCTAATGATGATGATCATGAAACATCGGTTTAGTTGTTATGAGCCTCGCAGTCAACGAGAACTCCTCACTACTCCCGATTGGTATGATCCCGTTAGGAATGTCATGTTGGTGGACAACACCGGTGACCGACATATGAGGAAGCAATGATGAGCCCAGATTACAATAAATGGCAAGAAGCCATGAAATCCAGATTGGATCCATGTACGAAACCAAGTATGGACTTTGATGGACTTACCATGGATGGTCTGTCGAGAACAAATGGATTTTCAAGAAGAAAACAGATGTCATGGTAATGTTATCAGTTTATAAGCTCGACTTGTCGCAAAAGGGTTTCACAAATTCAAGGAGTTGACTACGATGAGACTTTCACTGTGAGCCGTAAGCTAAAGTCTGTGAGGATTATGTTAGCTATCGCTGCATATTATGATTATGAGATATGGCACATGGATGTCAAAACAGCATTCCTCAATGGAGACATTGATGAAGAGTTGTACATGATGCAACCCAAAGGTTTTGTCGATCCTAAAGATGCTAACAAGGTATGCAAACTTCAACGTCCATCTATGGATTGAAGCAAGCATCCAAGTTGGAATCAATGTTTTGATAAGGTAATCAAAGTTTTGGTTTTATACAAACTTATGGAGAAAGCTTGTATTTACAAGAAAGTGAGTGGGAGCCTGAGCATTGTTAATACTATATGTAGATGATATATTGTTGATTGGGAATGATTACCTTCTTAATAGTGTCAAGGAATATTTGAATAATAGTTTTCAATGAAGGATTACATGGCTGACATGGTTATACCTCACGGGTACGTGACTCAAAGATACCGTCCAGCCCTAAGGAAGGCCTGCAACAGCATACGCCCATGAAGATTTTCGCGGCTAAGGCCCATGACGCCTCCTCGATCCTTGAAGAGCAAGACTAGTATAGATAGGAAATTCAAAGGTAAAACCCTAGAACTTGTAACCGACTAGGACTATGCCCGGACCCGCCTAAGTCTATATAAAGGCTAGAGGGCACGCCCTAGAGATCTCGACTCATACTTTAGCACACCTGCCAGATCGAATATGCGCACCTCAGAACCTTCGCCCGAATCAAGAGCATAAGCAGAGTAGGGCTCCGGCCCGAACTCGGTAAATCTCGTGTCCCCTAGTTTCTTGTCTTAACTGCCCACGATCTCCAAGATCCCCATCTTCTCCAAAACCCAAGTCCATAACAATGGGCATTGCCGAGATCCAACCTCGTCAATTGGCGCGCCCGTGGGGATCGGGCTGTTGACAGCGATCGTGACGGTCCACCCGATCGATCTACAACTTCGCAATGACGAGAATCACCTCCTCTTCGCACTTTCGACTTCACCGCCCACTGCCGGCCACCATGAAGGATTTCGAGTCTGAAGGCGATGACTAGAAATTTTGTTCGAGCTTCGCCTGGGACAAACTGGCACCCTATGCCTTCAAAGGGTGCCCGTGCTATAAATCAGTCTCTATGGCTCACATCCTGCCGACATCACCATCGATGATGAGTTCTACAACAGAACAAGCAACTCCGATCCAGGCGATCCGGCCGGATGAAGTGGACCTATGGTTTCGATCAAAAGCGCGGCAGCGGACCGATCCGCGAAAGCACTACCACTGCGCCGCAGTCATCCAGAGCAAACATCAACCCGCCCAACACGAACCCCAACCCAGGATAGAAATGGCGAAACGCGGTAATGTAAGTTTCCCCCACCGAAGGAAAACAACGCCATCATCCAACAGCAAAGAAGGATGGGTCCAGCACGCTGGCCGCAGCGCATATAGTCCTACTGGACTCCCACGTGACCATGATGGCATACCACTACCTCCTCATCGAGGAGCACAAGAAGCAAGTCAAGATGTCATCCAACTTAGCAAAGTTAGGATGGGTCCAGCACGCCGTGCATCGCAGCGACATAGTCCTGGACTCCCCATGGACCTCAGATGGCATACCACTACCTCCTCATCGAGGAGCACAAGAAGCAAGTCAAGATGCAGGAGACCGACAAACGCAATCGGCCTCTCGAGTCCAAAGACGCCGACGAAGTGCACTCCGCCATGGCACCCGCTCTAGCACGAAGAAACTAGAAACAAGCACCGCCGCGGTGGAGAACATGGATCCCAAGGAATCGCCGTGATGTGACCCAACTCTCCACACATCGTTCGCGGACAGGATGCCGACGGCAACATCATCCTCAAGACACGCAAGCCGCGATCATGGCAACCATCACAGATCTCAAGGCCCACCAACCTCCGGAAGGGGACCCAAAAGATCCATGCATAAGTCCGCACTCATCGGAATCGGACTCGCCGAGCGCTCCATTTAAGACGCCCGCTGGAGCCGAAGAAGAAAGCTCCGGTCAGCGCGATCGAGCCCCACCCTTCATCTCAAGAGAGGAGGAGCACGACCTTCCTCGAAGGAAGAAGAGCTCGCATCGCCAAAAACGCGACCACGACGCAGACGCGCTTACACAACGCAAAAATCGACAAAGAGCGAGCCAACGCGCATGCTCGTCGAGATGGATGAAGATGAAGGAGAACTCAGGAGCTCGATTTCATGCAGATCTGGGCGAACAGTATGCCACACAATCTCAAGCTTCCTTCTGACATTCCGTTCAACGGCACGCAAGATCCAAAATCTTGGCTCACATCATCCGGTCATCCGTCAGGCCGCACGGCGGTAACAAAGAAATCGCCATGCAATGCCTGCAACAAGTAGCCTAAACGTGCTGGTTTGGCTTCAAAGAAATTCTATCATCGTGGATCCATCCGGTTGGGAGGAGCTAGCTTACATGTTGAGATATGCCCTAGAGGCAATAATAAATGTAGTTATTATTATATCTTTGTGTTTATGATAAATGTTTACATTCATGCTATAATAGTATTAACAAGGAAACATTAATACTTGTGTGTGATTTGTAAACTTAATTTGAAGTCCCTAGTATAGCTCTATACTTCACTATTGTTGGTTGATTAAATGATTGTGGTTTCCAAGTATCATGAACATTGAGATGTTATCAACAACAAGATCATACCGTTAGGAGAGAATGATATGGTGGACATACTCCTATTGATAAGCGTAGACATAAAGATCAAGTCACTTAAGCGGTGTCAATTGCTATATGCTTTCTCTGGACATAGTAACCTATAATTCCTTCTCGACCACATGAGATCATGCATATCACCTTTATCGGATGGATGCTTTGATGACATCAAGACACCATCACCAAAGAATCGGTGGCTATAAAGGTGGCATTAAGTGTTCCGGAAAGTATTGGTTGAAACACATGGATCAAGAGTGGGATTTGTCCATCCGACATGACTCGACAGATAT